>SJYV01018899.1:2123926-2211950 GCA_006410875.1 Neotragus pygmaeus | reverse complement strand
TAAGAATGTCCTCCCTTTTGATGCTTTTGAACTGTGGTGTTGGAGAAGACTCTTGAGAGTCCCTTGGACTGCAAGGAGATCCAACCAGTCCATTCTGAAGGAGATCAGCCCTGGGATTTCTTTGGAAGGAATGATGCTAAAGCTGAAACTCCAGTACTTTGGCCACCTCATGCGAAGAGTTGACTCATTGGAAAAGACTCTGATGCTGGGAGGGACTGGGAGCAGGAGGAGAAGGGGACGACAGAGGATGAGATGGCTGGATGGCATCACTGACTCAATGGACGTGAGTCTGAGTGAACTCTGGGAGTTGGTGATGGACAGGGAGGCCTGGCATGCTGCGATTCATGTGGTCGCAAAGAGTCAGACACGACTGAGCGACTGAACTGAACTGAACTGAGCCCAGTTAACTCACAGAATCCTAACAAATTATGGTTAGCCACTAAATTCTGCGATGGTTTTGTATGTACTTACCATAACGACATCCTTTTTTTCCTAACAAACCCGAAGCTTAGAGTTGACATCTCAAGGTCACAGAATCAGTACTCTGTGGTTGCTTGAACTCACAGATGTGGACTATAGTAGGGAGGGCCTACTGTAAACTTATACTCAAACTTTTGACCCCTAACCCCAGAGTTGATCAAGGGTCACCCATATTTAGGGGCAAGGCATTTGGAAGGTATAAAAAATCTGGTTTCAGTCTAGCTGTGTGACACTGAGCAATTATCTCTGCAGACATACAATGGTTCGTGTCATTTCGGTTAAAGACTGTTGTGGTCACGGAGCCATCAGTCACTGCAGCTGTGCCTAAAGGTGCATCCTAATGAGATTCTGTTCGGAGAAAAACAGGATTATAGACCCTAGAAACTTAAGGTACATATCAAGAGAATGATTTCATTAAGCCCAGATTCTCATATTACCTCATACATAAAAAAAGAGCTAAATTCATTAATTTGACATTTTGTTTCCTTAATAGCAGTAACATTTTCACGTTCAACTACCTGCTTTTCTTCTTTTGCAAACTCTCCTACACGTCTGTACGCCTTACCTCTTCAGAACGGTCACTTGCAGATATCTGAGAGGCCATCTCCACAGCTTAAGTCCTCAGCCAGTGAGATGAATAAAAGCTAATTCCCTACTTCTAGGCTGTGGGGTTTTCTGTTTTGTTTTCTTTTCTTTTTTTTTTTTTTTCAGTCCACGCCCTCTCTGAAGATAATTTTTGTAAGGAAAAAAACGGGTCAAATTAACTCCTACCAATACGTTACGGTCGTGGCGAGTGTTTAATTAGACAATGATGAGGAAATCCTTTGGAAACTATAAAATACTGTAAAGTACGTACATACACAATGTCCCAAATGTAGAGAAAAACTGACTTAACATTGACGTTTTTACCCCACCTCACCCTCACCAAAGTTTTTCTGTTTTCAGGTGAGCAAGTTTTGTAAAAAAAATCTCTACCGGAACTTAGCTACTTTGCAACCGAGAAACGCGAAGCCCTGAAAGGTGCACCAAAGCCACCCAGAAGCAAACCGCAGAATCTGGACTATTTATCCCGCGGCAGACGCTACACACTTTGGGCGTGGTAACGATGTCACGTGAATGAAGGACTTGCCGAGAGTTTACCCAAAAGCCACGCTTAACATGGCTGCCAGGCCTGGACGCCCGAGCCTCACACCCAACATGGGCACAGGGAATGGGCCAAGCCCCGGATGCCAACATTCCGGAAGTGCCCGAGGGGCGGCGGAAGCGGAAGTGTCGCGGCGGTGGGGTCCGCGGGAAGTGTTTGTCGGGTTTCTCCCTCCCCTTTCACCAGTACAACAAACGGAGGGCTGGCATAGGTGAGGCGGAGGGCTGGTGGGCAAGGGGCGGACAGCGAACTACAGAGCCCGGGGTGCGTACAGCGGGTGGAGGCGGCTGGATCGGGCTCTAGGGCCCTCGACCGGTTGGGCTCTCGGTCTCCGGCCCCTTTCGGGCCTAGAGCTCCTCCAAAAGCCGGGGTTGGGTTTGTGGTGGATTGGGTTTGTAGCGGTTGGTCTTCGAGGCCCTGGTGGCGGCGTTTGCCACCTTGCCTGAACTTTGCCCAAGATCCCAGCACATAGCACTATGAATCTGGATTTCCTGAACAAAGTGGGAGTTTTGGCCTGGCTAACTTCTGGGAACCCGTCGTACTCTGGGCGTCACAAATTCCACGATCTTAATGTTAAAGTCAGTGTTTTAACCTGTGAATTAAAGCCTGTAGTCAGCTTACTGCGGGGATTATCCGAGCAGAACGCGGTGAATACATCTGTAGAGGCGGCCAACCGGGGGTTAGGGAGCCCGGAGTTCTAGTGTTACCTCGTCCACCGACTCAACCCTGACCTTGCCCAAGTCCATTACCATCTCTGTGGCACGGCTTACATATGTGTAAAATGAGGGTGTTCGGTGCTTTTGATGCCCTTCCTAGCTCAAAAGTCAGAATCTCAACTGCCTTTTAAGGAGTCTTTCCTTAGAAACACGCCTGAAAGCATCTCTTTTCTGCATTTTTGGGTAACCAGGAGATGACTTATCAGAAGTGTCGTCCATATTTGTTTCCAGACACCAAGCCAACCAAGGGCACCTGGGCAGTTAGGAAGGTTGCTGTGTTTCCTGTGCGCTGAAAAGCTCTGTCCTGAAGACTTTGTTTTTTGAACCTATATCAGCAGTGTACAACACGCAAATGTGAAAAACAGACCTTTGTCTTAAAACTGCTCTTAAATTGCTGGTTTACTTACTTTGGGCAAATACCTTCCTTTCTCTGGACTGGAGATTTCTCAGACAAATGAATTAGTTAGATTAGATCACAGGTTCATAATCCCCTTTCTCATACTCTGCAGGCTGAGCGGTAAAGAACACTCCTGTCAATGCAGGAAACGCAGATTCTATCCCTTGGTCAGGAAGATCCCTTGGAGAAGGAAGTGGCAATCCACTCCAGTATTCTTTCTTGCCTGGGAAATCCCATGGATGGAGGAGCATTGCAGGCTACAGTCCATGGGGTCACAAAGAGTCCAGCAGGATTTAGGGACTAAACAACAAAACAACTGCACAAATGAAGAATAAAATAATAACTATAGATCCATGATTTTCTGGGGGAGGGGAAAAGTGAGATATGGAGGGTACATATTATGTAGCCATATAGAAAGAAAAATCTGTGTTTCTAATTTTTAAATCTCATTTTTGACAATTACTAGTCTAGGTTATCACTAAGTCTCTTTCTCTTTAAAATTTGTTGTGCTGTGATTGGTATGTCCTCTTTGCGTGAACTTTTGTGTGTGTTTGTTTAAATGACTGTGTCCCTGGAGGTACACTCTTTAGTTAAAAAAAAAGATACTAAGATATAGAAAAGGAGAAAAAGGAAAAGCCAGATTATAGTAAAGTGACATAGTGAAATAAAGCTGGACTTGAGTTAAAGATACAGATGGCACTGGTACTGGTACCTTGTTAACAGCACTGATACTTTCTGGCAAGCCAGCTTACCTTTCTGGTTCTCACTTTCCTTATCTGGAAAATGAAAGTTTCAACTGGATGCTTCCTAGATGTTTTCAGCACTGTAATTCTGTTTTTCTCATTTGTTTGTTTTTTATCTGAGCAACTTGGTGGATGTGGTGCAGCATTTCTTTAGGCAGGAGAGGCTGGTCTAGGTGGTAGATGGAAGATCTATGAGGAATGATGTCAGATTAAGTGACATACAGTATTACTTTGATATGAGCAAACTGAAGCCAATACAACAACAACAATTAAAGAAAGGTGTTAGAAACCTAAGGGGCAGAGGAGCCCTTGACGGTGGAGCTTCATGGGAGGTAAGGCTTTGTCACTACCTAGCACCTGGTAGGCAATAAAAAATAATCAAGTGAGGGGATGGTTGGATGGATGGATGGATGGATAGATTGATAATAGCAAGTTTTAAAAAAGGAGTTTCTCCAAAAAATTGTTATTAATTAGATACAGAATTGGAAATTGACTCAGTATTGTGAAAGTCCAATAAAAGAAGAGGTCCCTAAGTTTTCTAATTAATTGTAAGATAAGTCAGTTTATCTCTTCCTTAGACAAACATGTACCTTGGAAGGTCCAGTGTGATCTGAGGAAGAGAGTAATTAGGATAAGAGAGATGGAAGAAGATGTTGACAAGATGGAAAAGGTATAACAAGATTTCTAAGTTGGCCATTTGGGGAGTAAAGGAGTGGATTTATGTAGGACTTTTTATAGGTATCAATGATAGAGTTATGTACAATAAGTGTTAAAACTTCTCTAATGGGAATAGAGAATAAAAAGGGAAATGATTTTTTGCAAGCAAGGAAATATTGGTGCTCCTCAGCAAATGGTAGAAATAGCCTTGAGGGTTAAGGTTTAAAAGGGATAAATTTGGGAGCAACCAGGATGAATTAAATTAGTGGAGGATAGGTAGTCTAGTTTGGGATAGGGGGAAACTTGAACTGGCAGGTTGCAAGGAGTGAAGCAGCCTAAGAAATTGTGTTAATGAAAAGGACCTTCCTTCCCTTGTCGAGTTTCTCAAATTTAAAGAATATTCAGAAACAACTCAGACTTCCTATTAGTTAGAATGTACTAAAACGCTAAATGTACTTGGACCACTAAAACAAAAACGATGCTTCCTTTGGCTAAAGTCTGCTACACAGCTTTTTCAGGATGACTGTAGAGACCGAGGACTTCTGTAGGCTGTTGTGTGGGAATCAAATTAGATGAACCATGGGCTCTAATTTGTGAAGGAGGGTGTGTCAGCAGCAGTTTTATCAGAGCATCAAGAAGTGCGTCTCCAAGCATTGGGGCATAGTTCTGGAATGTGGCAGCCAGCTGAAGTGCAGAGAACTAACTTGATGACAGGTTATACAGTGTAGGCTGAAAAATCTGAATCCCAGCATTAACTCTGACGCTTAATATATGCCCTTGGCAAGTGACTTTTACCCTCTGATTCTGTTTGTCTATCTAAAAACTGGGGAACCAGGTTTGGATAGCATCCTGTTGAAGAGCTTGCATGTCTCTGTGAAGCCCTTGAAGGTATATGAGTCTCAAAGTGTTTTGTTTTTCTCTCTCTTTGGGGGATGTACAGCTGTTGTCATAGTCCCAAATGGGTTTGTGACCCACAAAAAATTAAGAACTGTGTGACTGATCTCTGAGGGACCTTTCACCTTTTAACTTTCCTTGAAAATTAGTTTTGTCATTCAGAATGACATTTCTTAGAGGTTTAGAGTCTTAGCCTACAGAACTTGTGTGCGTGTGCTCACTCGTGACTCACTCTTCCACCTAGGCGTGCATGCGACCCCATTGACTGCAGCCTGCCAGACTCCTCTGTCCATGGGATTTTCCAGGCAAGAATACATGAGCGGGTTGCCATTACCTATTCCAGGGGATCTTCCCGGCCCACAGATCAAACCCGCATCTCTTGTGTCTCCTGCATTAGCAGGTAGATTGTTTACCACTGTGCCACCCGGGAATTCCGCCCCCCCCCCCATAACACCTATTGCTGCAAATAATAGTTTCTATATATTTGTACTCGTTATTTATACTCACCTCTCCTTACCCTCCATAACTCCTCTGCTAAACTTGTTCCTGTGTGTCATCTTTATCTACTGCTGATAACTGGAGTTTCCCTCTTTTCCCCTTTCAGCCTATTGCTGCTTTGCACCACTCCTACCTTGATGAGTTTCTCAAGTGACAAGTGGTGATATTTTGGAGAGAAGGGTAGGAAGAAACCAAGACATAGAAGGCTAGTCATCGTAGTTTTCTGTTGTCACCTGCTTTTATCCTTCATTCCACTGAAAGACAAGCAGTAGAGAGAGTGCACATATAAGAGAGACCTCATCATCACTAGGTCTCTATGTCTTTCATAGTGTTTTCTCCTCAAACAGGGATACCAGGCCTATGTACTTGGTGCTTGGGATTAAATGCTCTCAGCATAGTCTAGTCATGTATTTCACTCAAGTGATGATGAAGCCAGCTTCAGTTGAAACAGTTGTGTGGGGTGTTCTGGTGGTTGTTTGTTTTTAATAGAGTTTGAGTAGTGGTGAGGGAGAAGAATTGAGTCCTTGAAGAAGTCTTTAGTAGTGCCAGGGGCACTACTGGGGCTGGAGAGGACTTGGCAATTCCTAGGTATGGGCCCTGAGCTGTTAAATGTTAAAGCCCCTAGGTGGAAGATGGAAGTCTTATCCTCTACCCCAGTGTTCATCTCCATGAGTCCCTTTCCCACTGAAGGCTTGTAGCAGGGGCATCACTACTCCACTTGCTGACAAATAAGTAGCTCTGTGAGAAGTTTTCAATTCTAGACTTGAAATGGGAACGACATATACAATTTCACCTAAAGTTTTGTTACAGTCCACTAACTTAGGCTCTTTGGTAGTTAGTGTTAATGCATCTATTAGGTTAAATGGATCTTTGTGGGCTTGCTGGAGATCTAACCTGACCTTTCTATAATGTTGTATAATTTCATATCTGTGAGTAAATATTTTTCTGAGTTCTAAACGAGGGAAATTTATATATAAACTGTGATATTTAAGGAGCAGTCTATTTGTTTAAAATTTCAAGTGTATGTTGTGCACTGGAGCTATGATATCTGATTCACAACAAACCTCACTATTGCAAAATAAGGAGCAAAGATGAGGGTAGCAGATCTACACCACTTAGTAAAAGGAGGATGAAGAGCCAAGAAAGATTTTTACTTAAAGGATGAAGTCAAGAACATGGTATCCATGAATGATTAGAGTTAACAAAGGTGAGGGCATAAAGGGTGAAGCATGTGCTAAGTAACGTAACTGGAGAATTAATCCATGGTTGGACTGGTCTGTACTGATGAATAGTCTTGCCAGTGTATTTGAATGCCTCAGGGTAGCTATTTTGTGTTCCTATTAGAGTGTGATTATATTTTTGCCAGGGTTACAGGCTTGTTGCTGAGATCATTAAGTGCTGTGGTGGCAAATAGAATGCTCATAGGAGCATGAAATGGTTCTTAGCAGCCTTGCTGCTGAACACATATGGAAGAATGGAAAGACTGATGGATAGTTACACATCAGATGTATAATTTACTACCAAAGAGGACTTGTCATCACCCAGTGGCAGGAGATTGAGATTCTTTTTCCTTTTCTTGAAAGAGACACAATCAATAAAATACTATCCAAGTTGATATGGGAGAAGCATATGTTAGTGAAGTATTACAGGGACCTTGGAAGAGAAGTTTAGTAGGAGACATTTTCTCAGAGAACCTAATGTTTAAACTAGATTTTGAAGGCAGAATAATGCCTTTCTAGCAAAAAAGAAAAAGAAAGGGAAAGGAAGGACTTTCTAGCCAGAGTTAGTAGCTTATTGGGAATAAAAGATGAATGTGAAATGCATGAACTGAGATTGAGATTGGTGTGACGGGAATGAGCAAGTGGTAAAAATTGAAAGATGAGATTGGAAAGGTGCTTGATCAGATTGGAAAGATTTTATACTCTGGAAACTAGGATTTCTTGTAGGTTGATTTGGTTTCTGTTTGATCATGTGTATATATTTAAAAACAAATTCAGTGAACTGTAGCTCATGTACCTACTCTGTAGAATTCCTTCAAGCCATAGTACTAAGTGCATGTTGATATTAATCCACCCACAATTCTAAACATTTATTTCTTTGGTTTTCCAGGCCATAGCTGATTAGAAGCAGCAAATTAAGAGGTTAGTGTGTGTGTTTGGGTGGCGTGCAGAGAGAAGCAAGCATGCTGACACCTGCCATAATTCACAGTGCATAACCTTTCAGTGAGAGAAGAAGAGACCAGAGTGTACACACACATGCACACACAAACATATAAGAATTCACTTAGGCTTGTAGCTTTCTCCCATCTGCTGAAGCAAAGGAGCCCCAGGAACTCCATATAGTTCACTAATCCCTGAGAATATATTGCAGAATATCATGTATATTCATATTGATCACTTCAGGTCATCAGGAAAAGGTGATGCTTTTATTGACTCATCTCTGTAAGAAAATGGAAGCACGTGGTCCACTTTACAAACTTTTGGTAGTACCAATATAATCAAAAAACATTGGTGCATAAAAGGGAGCAGACACTGTAAATGAGAGACAGATTTGCAGCAGCGATTCTTTGCATCACTGTGACATGATTAAGCTCTGAACTTGAGTTCTCTCACTTTGAGTCCAGCTAATTTTTCAGAATTTTACCAGAGATAATTGATAATACTATTTAAATGACACTGTTATTCTTGCCTGGGGTGTCCCATGGACAGAGAAGTCTGGTGGGCTGCAGTCCATGGGGGTCACAAGAGACCACATGGACATGACTGACCACAGCACAGTCAATATTCAATAATAGAAGAAAAATTGAGTAAATTTTGCTGTATTCACTTTTTATTCAAATTCAGTTACTAAAAAATAGGATTTTAATAGCACAGGAAAATTTTCTCATGTTGAGTGACTATTGTATATGAACAGGTAAAACTATATATATATATATATATATATATGAGCTCAACTAGGTTAAAATATGCACAGAAAAAATGATTAGAAGGAAATACACCGGTTGCCTTGAGTGGTATAACTTTTCTACATCTTTATACTTTTCTATACAGACTTTCTATAATGAGCATACAGTAACTTTATAATCAGAAAATAAAGATTTTATATTTAAAAAAAAATGACACAGTTTTCACATAGTTCCCTCTTAACCTGACCTACAAAATAAAACAAACCTCTAGGCAGAAGTTTGCTCATCTGACTTTTATCTCTCTTCCCCACTCCGTTCTTCCTCCTTTCTCCCTCCCATCCCCTCCTTCTTCCCACAAACAATACATACGTTTAATACAAAAGTGAATTAACTTCTGCTCCTTAATATTTATGGGAAAGAGAGAGGGAAAAGGGTAGTTTTATTCTTCTTCTGAAGTTGCATATAAAATTAAGCAGTTTTTTTTTTTGTGGAAAAGGTTACTATTATTATTTTTTAATCAAATTCTTAAATGGATATGCGACCCACTGGTGGAATCGGATTCCCACACTTTATTGGTGGGAGAATGAGGAATTTAAACAGTGGTTCCAAGTTCATAGAAATAATCTGGGGCT
Source organism: Neotragus pygmaeus (assembly GCA_006410875.1). Lineage (NCBI taxonomy): Eukaryota > Metazoa > Chordata > Mammalia > Artiodactyla > Bovidae > Neotragus > Neotragus pygmaeus. The sequence continues at coordinate 2,202,884 of SJYV01018899.1, read as the reverse complement.
GACCCAGGACTAGAATCTAAGAGTCTTCTACTTTCTGCTGTGTTAAGGGCAATCCTAGAATCATAAGCACCTGTATATGGTTTAATGATCTTACCTTACACACATAAGGAGAAATTGAGTGAATTAGCCAGGAAGCAACAGTATAAATAGAATTCAGGACTCCCTATTCTTTGGAATTTTGCTCATTCTAAATAATTAGTTTTTACCTTTACTTTTCTTCAGAAAAAAAGGTATTCTGTGGCTTTTGTGTAATATTTTTGTTAATTTGAATGTAGCCTTTATCATTGTATTAGCATAACTGTTGTGTCTGTATTCTAGAATAGACATTGTTTTACCTACGTTTTATAAGGATAATTTCTGTCTGGGTTTGGTGTGTTTTAGTCTCCTAATCACTGGTTGCTTTCAGGTGCTTTGAAGTCAAGTAAGCAAGAGGGGAGATTTGCTCTTTGATCCTGGAGCTAACACAATGGGTCCACGAAAGAAAAGTGTTAAAACGTGTCTCACGAATAATGAAATTCCTGAGGAAGCAGTATCCGATGAAACAAAGGACTATATGAATCAACTTTCACATGAAGTGCTTTGCCATATTTTTAGGTAAGGTTTTGTTTGGTTGATTTTCACCTGCCTGAAATTTATAGGTAGAAGCAAATCCTAGAGCTGTCTGTCCAGTGTGGTAGTCACTAACTACATGTAGTGTTTAAATTAAAGATCTGGTATGGCTAGTGGCTACTGTATAGGATGGCACAGACAGTGAAGAACGTTCCTTTGTTGCAGAAAGTTCTTTGGGGCAGACTATCTAGACTGTTAATATTCCAGGCTTCTTAGAATTCTTATTGACTGATTTGTTCACTTTTATTATTACAGTACCATTTGTGTACAGCATAAGACAGTGTTTCTGACTTTTTGATGACAGTCCACAGTAAGAAGCAACATTTTGCTCGGTGTGCACATATATGTAAATAAATGGAAAAAAAAGTTTCGTGAAATAATAACCCCCATATGCAGTGTACACATTAAGATTGTTTTGACAATTTTTTTTCAAAACCTTTTTTTTTTAATTATATTTTTATCTAAACTGTACTTAACAACTGTTACAAAAACCAGAAACAAATCCAAAAAGACAACCAAAAAACTCTGTCATAAAATTTCTCCTGCTCTCTTCTTTCATTGTTACTCAAATAAGCACATCCTAACATACTTTGTCTCTGGGATGAGAGATCAAAGTTTACTTGAGTCTCATTTGCTAGCTGTGGACCAATGATAGATATAAAGATGTTACTATGAGGATTCAGTGAGATAATTATTTTTTTAATTTATTAATTTTTTAATTGAAGGATAATTGCTTTACAGAATTTTGTTGTTTTCTGTCAAACATCACCATGAATCAGCCATAGATATATGTATGTCCCCTCTCTCTTGAACCTCCCTCCCATCTGAGATAATTGTTTTAAAGCAGTTTATACACTGCATGACACAAATACTTGGCAGACATTAATTATCATGATTATGTTGTGCCTTTTTTCATATTACTACATGGCCTTTATCATTTTAATCACTGCTTTCTATTCCACTGACTATGATGTAATTACCTTTACTCTTGTATTTCATCTGGATTACTTCTAATTTTTCTCTTAAATAATGCAATTATCTTCTCTAAACATTTGAATTTTTCATTATTTTAGATTATTTACTTAGGGGAAATTTCCATATATGAAGTTCCTAGAAAGGTTTTCAATATATAAAAAACTTAAATATTTGCAGATTATATAAAATAGTGATAGAGTTACTTTGGGAAACCATGGGCACTTTATTTTTTTTTCAGTATAAATTTGTCTCAGTCTTTTATCTTCTGCAGTTTGTTATTCTGACAGTGTAGTTTTTGTTCAGTTCTGTCTGGTAATAGAAGGCCCAATTAATCGACCTTTTAAAAAAAAAGGCAAGATGATAGTAAAGTTAATCTGGCAGGAAAAATCCTGTAGCCAAAATTTTCCAGAAATAGTCTGCACCTAGCAGATGTTCAGATGTATTCTAAAGTATAAAATAATTAAAGATTTGGTATGGGAGAAGATAGCCAGCCAGTTGGGTAAAACAGACTCCATATATAGGCTCCATATGTAGATTCAAATATATGTGGGGATCCGGTTTATGACAAATTAGTTATTCACATCAGTGAAGAAAAGCTGAGTGGATTATTCAGTGATGATGTCACAGCCTAAAAACTATTTGAAGAAAATAATAAAACATGTTCTTTTCTCTCTGACAACTGTATTCTTTTTTTTTTTTTAATTAATTATTTTAATTGGAAACTAATTACTTTACAATATTGTGATGGTTTTTGCCATACATTGACATGAATCAGCCATGGGTGTACGTGCTGACAACTGTATTCTAAATGTTTCAGTAAATTAAGCATTGAAGCTATTAAAATTCTACAGGAGAGGATAGGTAAATTGGTTTCTAGGGATTTGTGTTTGTTGTTTGTTGACTAATGATAGGACATATTATGAACAAACTTGATCATATTTTAAATTGATAGTGGATTCGATTTTGCAGTTCAAACAGAATATGGCAGTAGGAGGAGTGGGATCAAGTAGAAGGATCTACCCTAGTTTTTATGAAAAAAACATGCAACAGATTGGCAGAATGTAGTGATAACTGTGAACTAAGCTGAGTGCTTGAATTTGGTCTGAGATGTTTATTCTAAAAATGAACATTTTTTTTTTTAGGCTTCTAAAGTTTTTATTTGAAGATTCTTTTTGTATCCCTGTACTAACTGTTTAGCATATTTTCATGAAATAAGAAAAATTTGGTTTCCTTAAAAGAAACCCAATCTTTTTGTACCTGCCATGTTAAACACATCTTGTCTAAAACATGTTTGATCTGTTTTTTGAAGCTTTTTGACCATGTATCTGTGGAGTAAAAATACATTGTTTATTTAATCTTCATAAGATTAGTAATGTTTCATTTTCAAGGGAGTGTAATATTAAATAATATTAACTAAGGTAAATACTTTGGTTAAAAATTTGTGATATGGGGGAAAATTTTAGTGGCAAAAGTTGATTTAGAAAACAAATTCAGTTTTTCATTGTTTATAAAATGCATAGTAATGTAGTTTCTGAAAATTATCCTTATATCTGAGAAATAGAAACTGTAGATTAAGTTGGCAATAATTTTCTTTTTTTTTTGGTAGAAAATTTGACTTTATTTTATTCACTTTATCTAAATAGTTATAAAGGAGAGGCATAGAGAAGGCAATGGCACCCAACTCCAGTACTCTTGCCTGGAAAATCCCATGGACGGAGGCGCCTGGTGGGCTGCAGTCCATGGGGTCGCTACGAGTCAGACACGACTAAGCGACTTCACTTTGACTTTTCACTTTCATGCATTGGAGAAAGAAATGGCAACCCACTCCAGTGTTCTTGCCTGGAGAATCCCAGGGACAGGGAAGCCTGGTGGGCTGCCATTTATGGGGTCGCACAGAGTTGGACACGACTGAAGTGACTTAGCAGCAGCAGCAGCAAAGGAGAAAGCAAAGGGGCCAGATATAGGGGGGAGAAATAGAGCAGAGAAATATTCAGCAGGCATACTTGGACTTTCTTTAGAATTAGCTTAATTTTTAGGAAATAGATGTACCTGTTGACATCCATGCTCTTCCTCTCATCTAACTGTTAACTTTTTTTTCTGGTTAGCTTTTTGATGAATTTCACTACTTATAAAGTGGAATAATGGTAGCACCTACTGTATCAATGAGGTTTTAGCAGAAAGCAAGATATACTTGGCTGGAATTTGAAGATAATGAAGGAATCACTCAGAGAAGTGTAGGTACGGTTAAGGGAACACGTAAGAGATGTTAAAGAATTGATTCAGCTAGGGGATTAGCAATAGCATAAAGCTTTTGCCCTGCCTTCCACTAGCCAGTCAATTCATAAAGGGATGGGTAGGGGGCTGGGAAACACAGCAGAACAGAGAAGGGAAGAAAAAGGATTGCGGGAGGGCTGTGTTGCAAACAGGAAAAGAGCCTAGCTTGCAAAGTTGTGAAATGAAACAGTGGCTATAGTCCAGTGTCTGTGATGCAACACCAGGTCAGTAAAGAGGAGCTTTACCTTTTTTCTTTTTCCTTAAATTAACCTAGGTCTGTTGAGAAAGAGAGATGAGATTTTTCTGATCTCTCAAAATATATAATATATTTGTATTACTGGAAACAGAACAAAAGTAGAGGTTAGTTGGAAAGTTTCATGAAGGAAGCAGATAACAGGGGAGGTTGGAAAAAGAAAATTGTAATTCAGATGAGTTTATGCTTATGCAGTACTTAAAGAATATGTGATTAAAAGGTAAAAGATCTAGGGAAAAAGTACACTGTAAACTTAGTATGAAGATCTGTTGATAAAGAAGATAGTAGAGATTCTTTGTGGTGGTGAACGGGAGCAGAGAGCAATATTTTTAGCCACGTTAGGAAATGGATTCTATAAAACTGTAAAATAATGTAGGTTAGGTTTAAACTAATTATTTCTCTCTAATCTTTTTTACATTCCCATATCACCATACCTTGAAATGTACTGACTTTTTTTTTTCTTTTAGATTTTCTTTGTTCTTATAAGGAGAAAGGCAGAATTTATACAGTGCTATATGGAGGGAGCGCAACACTTTCTTTGGATGCTTAATTATTTGCTGATTTTTTTTTAAGTAAAATCCTATGTATTTATATTAATCTTAAAACCTGGTGAATATTCCTAGGGTCTTATTTTACTTGAGAGGCAGGAGAATGGAGGAAGGAAAAAAATAACTTGTCGGTTAGATGAAGTAATTACCCACTTGATAAATCTGGGTTTCTTTCTCTTACAAAGGTACCTCCCCCTGCAGGATATCATGTGTATGGAGTGTCTTTCCCGGAAGCTAAAGGAAGCAGTCACCCTATATCTGAGAGTTGTGAGGGTTGTAGATCTCTGTGCAGGGCGATGGTGGGAATACATGCCAAGTGGTAAGTAAATTTAGCCTGTAATGTACAGTGGAGCCCCACTGGAAACTAATAATAGTGTTCCCATCAAAAGTTACTTGTTGCTTTGGGATAGCCTAACACTTTTAGAAGGTCTATACTAGGTCTTGGAATTTTCTCAAATTATGCATTGGCCTTTCACGTGAAGAACTCAAAAAAGTTAGTAGCCTAACCATAACAAATGGACCTCAGGTAAAGAGACCACTGGAAAAAGTCCATGACTTTAGTTGAGCGGAGCACAGCTAAAAGGGAAGAATTCATGTTAAGGGCTAATCAGGCTTCTTTTCAGTTAACAGCGGTCCTTTAATAACTCCACTTTAATGCTTAGCAATTTTGAGTGTCTTTTTAAACTACCTTTGATCAACAATATTCATATCCTGATATTTTGAAAATGTGGTGAAGCCATCATGCTGGGCAGAGTGGAGTGGTGGGGAGCTTAATAGAAGTGAAGGGCTGAGGAGATTATTGTTCTGCTCTGTTCTGTTATGAGGAACAGAACAGACTGCCTCTGAAATACTGAGATGTACAGTTTGGGTTGCTACATAGCCTTTTAAGAGTTCATCAGTCAACTGATAATTTTGTCACTTTGTCAGAGTTATCACTATATCTTTTTTGAAGAACACTGCAAAGACTTGAGGCTAGAACCTAGCTTGGTGTGATGTTTATCTTCAGATACTTTAAAGAAACTGTTGTAAGGGAAGAGGGTTTATCATATTGCAGAGATAAAGAAAAGAAAATTAGGGGTGATGTGAAAAGGACTGTTACTTGTTTTATTAGATTTGCTTTAACAGAAGCTAGGCCAGTAGGAATTGTGGGAACGGGGCTAATGCACCAAAGAGACAGGATGGCAGAGCTCCCGTGTGGTACAATCTTCCAGTGAAAAGCTCTGCCCCTATCAAACTGGAGAAGAGTGTGATTTTACATTGCTGACTTCTTGTAGACTGATAAATACCTGTGATAAGTAAATACCTGTGACAGATAAATACCTATGAGCCGAAGGCTTCCCATCAGTGTAACAAATATAAAAAAGTGAAATCAAAAGTCTCTAGCCTAGGATAAGATCTCACTAACCCTGCTTTGCTAGTGCCACTTGGGTCTAGTCTCTGGAGTTTATACCCTGATTCTCTATATAATAATGCTAAATAAGGTTTTTATATAGCATTTTATGGTTTACCTATGTGATATTCTTCAATTCTCCTACTAAATGTGTAAAGGTGGAACTTTACCCATTCTTGGGTATGAGGCAGTGTGTAATATACAACAAAAGAGGTTGGCCATTGGCAAAGATAATGTTCATTTTGTATATTTTTAAATGGGGTGATAAACTTTTTCATTGGGTTGTGAGAGTAGATATGTGAAATGATTAACACGTTTAATGGCTTAGTCAGTAGAGTTACTATACAGAACAATAATGAGAACTGTTACAATTAGAGAGACCAGGTAATCTCCGAGGTCCCTTCTTAATCTTCATTATTTGTGAATTTGGAGTTTACACAGCATCTTGACTAGCCCTGTACAACTAGAACAACTTCTGAAAACTGTAGTAAGACTTAATGGTTTGGAAATTTTTATTCTTGAATATTATTAATTTTATTTATTATTAGTGAATAAACAGTTGCCTTACTGATGGCCTCCGTTAAAAACAAAAATTAAGATACTTATCTCTTTACTTACCAGGCTTCCCTGGTGGCTCAGGTGGTAAAGCGACTGCCTACCATGTGGAAGACCAGGGTTCAATCTCTGGGTTGGGAAGATCCCCTGGAGAAGGAAATGGCAACCCACTCCAGTATTCTTGCCTGGAAAATTCCATGGACTGAAGAGCCTGGTAGGCTACAGTTCATGGGGTTGCAAAGAATCGGACACGACTGAGCAACTTCACTTCACTTCACTTTACTTACCAAGCACTAGCAGCTCGTACTGTGGAAGTATTTCTCTCTTCCCAATCTGGTGGATTCCCACTATGGCCTTTGAAATAAATAGTTTTCTGTCAATGAGCATCCTCATAGTTTGGATCGCTTGTGTTCTCTTAGCTAACTTGCATCTGTCTTGTTCAAAGAATGAATTGTCTAAAATATCCTGGGAATGATGTTAAACACAGGATAGAGTAATTGTTCGGAGAAGGCAGTGACACCCCACTCCTTTACTCTTGCCTGGAAAATCCCATGGACAGAGGAGCCTAGAAGGCTGCAGTCCATGGGGTCGCTGGGGGTCAGACACGACTGAGTGACTTCCCTTTCACTTTTCACTTTCACGCATTGGAGAAGGACATGGCAACACGCTCCAGTGTTCTTGCCTGGAGAATCCCAGGGATGAGGGAGCCTGGTGGGCTGCCATCTATGGCGTCGCACAGAGTCGGACACGACTGAAGTGACGTAGCAGCAGCAGCAGAGTAATTGTTGTGACATGGGTACCTAAGAGAATTCAGTTTGAGATAGGATTTCGGTTGAAACTGTGAGCTTCCTGAAAATGGGGATCCTGTCTCTCTGATTTTTTGGTTGTGTGCTCTGTGGAACATAAAGGTTTTATGGGCCAGAAAGTGCCTTCAGGGAAAGAGAGTGGTGGTCAGGTAGGTTGTCCTTGGTCACCACCAGGTCCAAGTCATCTGGGTTGAAAGCATGGTGTTCCTAGTTGAGGATGTCTGTTCCTTAAAAGCAGCAGCAGCAACAACAAGAAAATAATAATAAGCCTCAACTGTGAAGTAACAACTCAGAATAGGTGGTGTTTCTAATATATTTTCTGTTCCTAAGGGAAGTATTTTCTGTTAACCATTTGTTCAGCTGTAATATAATGTTAGCCTTATGAAAATTTAAAGAGGAAATCTTCTTGTTGTTAACATTTGATAAAAATTACAAGTGGCTATGAACTTGGCTCTAAATAGTTGTGAACTTCTTAGGCTTCACAGATTCCAGTTTTCTGACACTACTAAAGAAGATGCCAGATGTCGAACAGCTATATGGCCTTCACCCTCGATACCTTGAGAGGCGAAGGGTACGGGGCCATGAGGCTTTTAGCATTCCAGGAGTTCTGGAAGCTTTGCAGGCATGCCCAAACTTAGTGGTGAGTGTACTTGGTTGAACATTTGACATCAACTGATTAATGAACCACTAAATTAAAAGAGTGATAGAACATGTTCATGCAAATTTCATTCATAGCGAACTTTTAAGTTCCACTGCATACTTAGGATCTTATGGTATAGAAATAGAAGCTTTGGATGCTAAATAAAAGCCTTTCTTATGCTTGCTTTGGCATTATTTTGTAGGGTGTGGAAACTTCTCACTTGGAATTAGTAGAATCCATTTGGACATACATGCCACATGTTCATATTTTGGGGAAATTTCGTAACCGTAATGGAGCATTTCCAATTCCTCCTGAAAATAAACTGAAAATTCCTATAGGAGCCAAAATTCAAACTTTACATTTAGTTGGTGAGTACATGTTTCTTGGGTTACTTGTGACTCCTTTAAATGCCATACAGCTGAATATTAGTGGAAAGGGAATAATGGGGATTTTAGAAATAGCTTTGCTGATTGATAATGGCAGCCGAGAGGGGTAGGATGGGGTGGGTGGTGGGAGGGAGGTTCAAGAGGGAGGGGACATGTGTATACCTATGGCTGATTGATGTTGATGTGTGGCAGAAAGAGTATTGTAAAGCAGTTATCCTCCAATTAAAAATTTCTTTAATTTTTAATTAAATATCTTTATTTTAAAGTACATATATGAAAAAGAAAAAGAAATGCTTGTGAGACTTGCATAAAAGTTGAGATTTCCCACTAAAGAGCCTTTGGGGCCAGGGGCCTGGTGGGTAGGTGAGAAAACTACTATTTCAAAATCAGTCTATTTTCATTTTAATAGACAGTTTGAGTAATTTGGAAAGTTGTTGGGCTTTTTGTTTTTGATTTTTTGAATGAGCTGGAATCTTGCCCCTGTTTTCTGATACCCACCTTTTGCTCCTAGTTCTACTCTTTAGAAGAGAATTTAGAGAATAGTTCTCCAGTACAACTTACTGTGATGATGGAAATGTTCTGTATTTGTAGTATCACATATGGTACCCACTGTGGCCAGTGAAACAGAAGAACTGAATTTTTAAATTTTATTGTAGTTTATCAGATAGCCACATGTAGCTAGTGGCTACTTTATTATCCTCTTCAGTTCTAAAACATGACAGAATAAAAAATCTTAGATAAAACTTAACTTTACTTGTATCTTCTCTAAGCAGAAAACCCCCATTTCTTCAGCCTAGAGCTTCTGGAAAACTCTGCCACTTCTCTTTTTCTCTGAGAAATGAGGAGGGAGTGGTTTTTTTCCAAAGACACCTTATTTGCAGTGATCACAGTGTGCATTCTTCATTTGACTATTCTCTGAAATTGTATCCCAATAATTTCAAACCGAAGTAAATGATAAGGACAGATATTTTCTCAAATTTAATTTGTCGTCTTTGGCTTAGATTGCTGAAAGGAATTTCAGGGTGGTGGGGAGGACGCCTGACCTTTAATACTGATTAAGTATTTTATTTAACTTGTACATATTGAGTATCTGCTGTGTTTCAAGCATTCTTCCAGATATTAGGGATGGTCCTGAAGAACTGGATATTTCTGAAACTGGGAAGGGAGAGCCCCAAGAACGATAAGGAGTAGGTCTTAAAAACTATTTAGATATGCAGTTATGGGAGACATGCAAAGCTCTCTAACAGTCTTTCCTTTACAAGATGAAGGAGTGGTTCTGATGAAAGACTTGGATATCTAGTTTGGATTTGGATTTTTAGATAATAAAGGAGTTCTATAATATCTGAAGTTTATAATATAAGCTCTCTAAAGTCAGAGACTGTGGTTTTATATCTGTATTTTCCATGATGCCTGTCACAGTTCATTGCAAATATAAATACTTGGTAAATTTTGTTGAAATGCATTAATTCGTTTGATTAATTCAACAGTTTAACACTGTGATGGTGATACAAACATGTATAGTAAATTAATGAACATGCTGGGGAAGACAGGTAATTGTGTCCTTTGTTTATAGAATGGATTTGGGATAAAATGTGGATTGGGCATAGAATATAACTGTCTTGTCTGGGTCTGTCTCACCCTTGCTGCCCTTGGGTTTCCTAATCAGAACTACCACCATAATGGTAGATGCTAAATACACCTTTGTGAGTTTTGCATCTTGAGTCTCAATCTGTACCTTACTTCTGCTTTTCTTCCTTTGGACTAATCCCCAGTGAGTACAGTGTTTACGCATAGTGCAAAGCTAAAGCTAGCTGTGCTTTTTTGGGTGGACCAGGTTAAGGAGTAATGCTTACAGTAGAATGTGCAGAATTTAGCTTTCGAAGAACCGCCGATTTAAGTACTCCCAATTTGGCTTTCTCTAGTTGCTGTTGCTAGCAGGGCTTCTACTGACTCAAGGTTAAAAATTATATTAAACTGATTTTGCCAGCTGTTGCTTTCTAAATGTCATCACTCTGTATTCTTGAATTTCTTTCTGAGAATTTGTCGCTTTTTTGCTCTTCCTGAATCTACAGTGTTTAGACTTTTGGGCAAGTTCCTCAAACTGCATCCTTCCATAAGAATTTTCAAGTTACCCATATTCTCTCTTCTTCCATATGTCTTGACTTATCCTTCTTCTGTACATTCACTTTCTTTCAGAAATGGTCCTCTGCAAGTATGATTCCTGGTAACTCTTGAAGAGTTACAGAGTTAAGAGAAAAGGTTGTGTGTATAAAATGTTGAAATACTTCATAAATCCCATCTTTCCATTTGCCTTTTCTAAAGAAATTACAAAGGAGTCTGTTTATTGTTTGTTTAAATTGTTCTTTACAAGCCTGTTGTATATATAAGTTTATCTTCATAGGAGCTAACTAGGTAATTTGTTCTGATGAAAATATCCAGGAAGGATATATTGTCAACTTGAAAAATAGACTGTTGAACCTGTACACAGCAAACAGTGGCTTTTAGTGGTTTTCTTGTTTTTTTTCTTTTTTTGTGTATGTGCTTTAGGGGTGAATGTTCCTGAAATTCCTTGTATCCCAATGCTAAGGCACCTTTACATGAAGTGGGTAAGACTCACTAAACCACAACCATTCAAAGATTTTCTTTGCATCAGTTTACGAACTTTTGTCATGAGGAACTGTGCAGGTAAGGGTCTATAGTTGTAGTGGAAATATACCATTCTAAAAATATCCTAAAGCAGACTGCATAGATATGATACATTGTAAGTGAAATTACATTATACTGTTACTGTTTATGTTTGTAACTTACCTTATGTAAGTAAATGTACTTTTTTTGTTTTAAAGACAGTAGACATGATTTGCCTTTGACCCTTCACAGACAAAGTGTCAAAAATGTCTCTACCTATTTCTTTTGGACACTTTTTATATAGGTTTGTTTTAATAAATTTTTGTATACTTCCTTTGTCTCTGGTCTCTTGATCTTTTTGCATGTAAATGTTGTCTGACTTAATATACCTTAAAGCATAAAACACTGCTTTTATGATACTACATTTTTGTTTCAAAACTTTCAGTTTTTCTGCTGTCCTAGTGTGTCAAGTGGGGACTGTTCTGCTTCAGAGTTCATAATAATCAGAGCTATTCCTGATACCTTATTTCAGAGTCCTTTCCAAAGTACCCCTTTTATTGTCAGGCTTGCCTACTCACTGTTCCCAAATAGCCATAGGAGCTCTCACCTGAGTGTCTTCTTATTCTTGTTTTCTTGTCCTGAGGTTTAACACTTCCTTCCTCCTCTTTACTTGTATGCATCTTTTATGCAAGTTTTGCCTCATTGACTTACTTCCTTCTCTTTTTTATGTAGTACATCAGATTTGATTTTTGTTCTTGATATGTTCTGCCTTTTTATCTTCTTATAATTATTCATGTTTTATGTCCTTGTCAGCTGCGAACTCTTTGATGGATAGGATCCTATCTGGTGATCTTCCATAACACCTAATATAATACTGGTCACATAGAGAGATGTTTAAGTTATTGAGCTATTTATTTTAATGAAGGATCAAATTTTCAACTTGCCTTTTCCCCGTCAGTTATTTTCAGCTCAAAATTATTGAGACTCCAGGGAATTTAAAAAAATACTAAATCTCCAATGTTACTGAAAAATCCTTATGCTGAATCAGAATGTGGTTGACTTACTAATGGTTTTGTTTCCAATGATAAATTGTAGAGAACCAGCCACTTGGCTCTCATTTTCAGACATAGAATTTATAAGTTATTCATTTCTGTTGCTGATTTGAAAAATCATCTTGGCAATTTACATTGTTCCACTGAAATTATTTTTCTTTAGGACCCACAAACTCCTTGAAATATGTCCCTTTAGTAACAGGCCTAGCCTCTGCCCGCAACTTGGAACATTTAGAAATGGTTCGAGTTCCTTTCCTTGGAGGTCTTATTCAGCATGTAGTTGAAGACAGTTGGAGATCAGGTATTCATTTTCCTTTAGTTACTAAGTATTTTAAAAATCAGTTTAAAAATTTATTAAGCTTTTATTTAGCTTTTCTACAGAGTCTTTATAAAAGAAATGCTTGTTAGTAGTTTTACTATCTGGTGTATTTGATGAAGAATAAGTAACTATGAGTGTGGCTAGTATTCATTTCCTTTTTATGCAGTGTTAAACCTCAAAATGATAAGTCATGTTTTCTGGCTTGTTAATACTTATCAGTTAAGTTAATAATTCATGGTATATTTGAAATCTTTCTGAGAAATGTTAACAGAAATATCCTAGTGGCTATTGCTGAGAAGAGATATTTTTTGACTTAGACAAATTAGGTCTACAAAAGAACTCAGGCATTAGAAATGTTAACCTAACATTTGTCTGATACTTTATAATATATAAAATGTTTTAAAGTTTATCAGTTGGATACTAGATCCACCCATACCAATCAGATGATGGCCTTGAAAAGAAAAAAAGATTTTACTGCTTAGCACCCATAATTATATTTTAAATGATCATGTGTAGTAGAATGTGCTCTGTGTTAACTATCTCCTCATTGCAACAAAAAGACCAAGAAGTTTAGCTATATAGATAATTAATAGTTGGGAACAGAAAATGTAACTTTGAATGTCCAAAATGTAAATGGAAAATCATCGAGTATCATTGGTAATAAATAGATGTTATCATTAATACTGTTAAAATGAGTAAGCGGTGCATTTTTAACATTTTGTCAGCTAATCAAGTCTGGTGCAAGTGTAGTTCATTACACTGTGTGAAGGGAATGGAGACTCCCTCAAAATGAACAGCGCAATTTTTACTCCATGTCTATCGCTAACCAGATTGAAGTCAGAAAGGAAAAGAAGACCACAGTGGACTCCTTCATTAGAAGACCTAGAGAGAGGTGCCAAAAGCCAAGAATTTGCATAAACGGCCTAAAAGAGCAACAGAGACTTTTCTTCCCTAATAAGTGTTTTAAGAACAACTCTAATTTTACTTAAGGAGCCAGAATATCTCACACAATAGTTAATTTCAGAAAAATCATAGATCCAAATATAAAAAATAAACTTTTTAAAGGAAGAGTTTGGAAACTGTCTTCTTTAACATTCTTGGGTAGAGATTTGTACATCAAAAAGCATTTACCATAAAGAAAAAAATTGGTAAACTGTGCTAAATTAAAATAAAGACTTTTTGTTCATCAAAAGGCATAAGTGAGAGCTCAAGTAAAAAAGTCAAGCTACAGAGTGGGAGAAGATATTTGCAGTACAGCTATCAGATCAATATTTAGAATACAAATTAATACTCAAGATTCTCTAAGCCAGGCTTCAACAATACGTGGTGTGTGAACTTGCAGATGTTCAAGCTGGTTTTAGAAAAGGCAGAGGAACCAGAGATCAAATTGCTAACATCCACTTGATCATCAAAAAAGCAAGAGTTCCAGAAAAACATCTGTTTCTGCTTTACTGACTATGCCAAGGCCTTTGACTGTGTGGATCACAATAAACTGGAAAATTCTGAAAGAGATGAGAATACCACACTACCTGACCTGCCTCTTGAGAAATCTGTATGCAGGTCAGGAAGCAACAGTTAGAACTGGACATGGAACAACAGACTGGTTCCAAATAGGAAAAGGAGTACGTCAAGACTGTATATTGTCAGCCTGCTTATTTAACTTATATGCAGAGTACATCATGAGAAATGCTGGGCTGGCTAAAGCACAAGCTGGAATCAAGGTTGCTTGGAGAAATATCAATAACCCCAGATATGCAGATGACACCACCCTTATGGCAGAAAGTGAAGAAGAACTAAAGAGCCTCCTGATGTAAGTGAAAGAGGAGGGTGAAGAAGCTGGTTTAAAGCTTAACTTCAGAAAACTAAGATCATGGCATCCAGCCGCATCACTTCATGGTAAATAGATGGGGAAACAGTGTCAGACTTCATTTTTCTGGGCTCCAAAATCACTGCAGATGGTGACTGCAGCCATGAAATTAAAAGATTCTTGCTCCTTATAAGAAAAGTTATGACCAACCTAGACAGCATATTGAAAAGCAGAGACATTACTTTGCCAACAAAGGTCCGTCTAGTCAAGGCTATGGTTTTTTCCAGTAGTCATGTATGGATGTGAGAGTTAGACTATAAAGAAAGCTGGGCACTGAAGAATTGATGCTTTTGAACTGTGGTGTTGGAGAAGACTCTTGAGAGTCCCTTGGATTGCAAGGAGATCCAACCAGTCCATCCTAAAGGAGATCAGTCCTGGGTGTTCATTGGAAGGACTGATGTTGAAGCTGAAACTCCAATACTTTGGCCACCTGATGTGAAGAGCTGACTCATTTGAAAAGACCCTGATGCTGGGAAAGATTGAGGGCAGGAGGAGAAGGGGACGACAGGATGAGATGGCTGGATGGCATCACTGACTCGATGAACATGAGTTTGAGTGAACCCTTGGAGTTGGTGATGGACAGGGAGGCCTGGCGTGCTGCGGTACCTGGGGTCACAAAGAGTTGCACAACTGAACTGAAAGAGTTTAAAATACATAAATTCTAATTTATGTATTTAGAATACAAAAAGAACTAATACTAGTGAGAATAAGTCAGAAACTAGAGGAAAAATAGGAAAACATTTTGGGTAGAAAAGATCTTATGAAAGAGGATATCTGAATGGCCAGCAAACATGAAAATATGGTAAATTTCACTGATCATAGAGAAATGAAAATTAAAACCACAGTGTTATATACAAGCACTAAAATGATTACACCAAACAGTTATCACTGAAAGTGTATATAAATGCTTTTACTGAAGGTGCTGTGGTCAGATGGGATGATAATTGTTTTTGTTCCTTTTTTCCTTTAGGTGGTTTTCGAAATTTGCACACTATTGTTTTGGGAGCTTGTAAAAATGCACTTGAAGTAGATCTTGGTTACCTCATCATCACTGCTGCCCGTAGGTATGTTTTCTCTTCATGTTGGATCACATTTATGTTTTTATCTGTTTTATAAAATCTGGCAGAATATGCCTTTTTGATCATGACTTTTTCAGATTTAAAATACAGAGAAGTTGTTTAAATAGCAGTAGGTTATCATTTAGGGGAAGTCTTCTCTACAGCTGATGACCAAGTGAGCTGCAGTCCAGACCCAGCAAGTGTTAAAAGCGCATGATCTCATCAGAAAAAAGCTGTCAGTTATCTGGAAGTGCCTGAGATTCCAACAGAAGTCAGTACTGATACTTGCTCAGGAACCATTGTTTCATCCTCTGGACAGTTTTCAGAATTGTTTTAGTTGGTGATAATTGCTATTTAGAAATCACTGTTTTAAGTCAGCTTTTTCAGCATCCTGATCTTTAACACTTAAAAATTTTTAACCTATCTTCACATCACTTTATGCCACAATTACTATTTCCTGTATATCAAAAGTCTACCTCTGCTTTTACTTTTATAATATTTAAATTGAATTTTAAAAAAGGAAACTCTTCCTTTCCATCATAGAATGTGAAGAGTAAAATAAAACTGTATTTAAGTGAATAGATATTGTTACCTACTATAGGACTATACTCTGTTAAAAATGGGGCTTATTATTGGCCTCTAAAAGGTATTAAAGAAATACCAGATTCTTGCCTTGACTTAATCAGGTTTAGAAAAGTACCAAAAAGGATATAAGAAAGATTATTATAATTCGTTCTTACTGTGACTTTAGTGTACACATGAGATGTGCCCACACTTTTATAAAATGCTCTTTTAAAGGAAGCATCTCTGATATTTTTTCATGGAGGAGGCAGTGTTTTTGCATTTAACACTTCAGTATGATAAACTTCTTTCAGAGCCTTACATTAGGAAGCACCTTTTATTCTGATGGCTCTCATTTTATTCCTCTATGTGTCTCTCATTCGTAGGTTACATGAAGTTCGGATCCAGCCTTCCCTAACCAAAGATGGCGTCTTTTCCGCCCTAAAGATGGCAGAGTTGGAATTCCCCCAGTTTGAAACCCTTCATCTGGGATATGTAGATGAGTTTTTGCTGCAGAGTAAGAATTAGCCCCTAATTACTCCCCTAAAATTATTGTTGGAAACTTACTTGACAAAGTGAATTCCAAATTTGGATGTGCCATTATTTTCTTAGACTTAAAAATACTTAAAATCTCAGATGCTCTCACTTCTTGAAAAATTTGAACTTGAAGTGCCAGTGATTTTTTTTTTCTTTTTCTATATTGCCTCTGATTTTAGCATATTACAGAAAATGAGGTGATTGTCTACTCAAAAAAAGATCCTTACCTAAATTTGATATTATCTCCACTTTGCTCCCCGAGTTTCTTTCCCATTCTGCATCATTGTTTTCACAGAATGTTATCCTTGCTTCTGTTTGCTGAATTTGATCGACCACACTTCTTAAAGCTTTTGCTGGTCCTCTCAGATGAGGTCCCAGCCCCTACCCCTGCTCTTCATTTCTGTAATAAGCCCACTGGGGGTTCTGGATTTTCTGATAGTGTTAGTATATTTTGGTCAGTATTCATTTAATAACTGCTGTTGGAAGGCTTGTTCACAGCATATTCTGGAATGTGTTTAAAATTGGGAACTCAATCCTTTGGGTTTGAATGCATGTCAGTTCACTATTCAAACTTTTTCCCACATGACAGTAGTCAGACATGCAAGAACATTTACACCATCAACATGTTTTTATTTTTGAAAGAATTAGTTTCTTACTCATGTACTTTATGGCAAGTCTTTCTTAAACTCTCAGTGTCATACTTTGCATTGTAAAAGAACGTTAAGAAGGCTTTGTTGTTTTTGTTGTTCAGTTGCTCTGCTGCTAAGCTGCTAAGTCGCTTCAGTCGTGTCCAGCTCTTTGCGACCCCATAGACGGCAGCCCACCAGGCTTCCTCATCCCTAGGATTCTCCAGGCAAGAACACTGGAGTGGGTTAAACTGAAAGTGAAGTTGCTCAGTCCTGTCCAACCCTCAGCGACCCCATGGACTGCAGCCTTCCAGGCTCCTGCGTCCGTGGGATTTTCCAGGCAAGAGTACTGGAGTGGGGTGCCATTGTTCAGTCACTCCGTCATGGCCAACTCTTTGCAACCCCCTGGTGTGCAGCATGCTAGGCTGGCTCCTCTGTCCTCCACTGTCTCCTGGAGTTTGGCCAGATACATTGATTCTGTCTAATCATCTCATCCTCTGCTGCCCCCTTCTTTTGCCTTCAGTCTTTCCCAGCATCAGGGTCTTCAGATGGCCAAAATTATTAGAGCTTTAGCATCAGTCCTTTCAGTTACTAGTCAGAGTTGATTTTCTTTAGGATTGACTGGTTTGACGTCCTCATAGTCCAGGGAACTCTCAAGAGTCTTCTGCACCACAGTTCAAAAGCATCAGTTCTTCAATGCTTAGCCTTCTTTATGGTCCACCTGTCATGTCTGTACATGACTACTGGAAAAACCATAGTTTTGACTATATCGACCTTTGTTGGCAAAGTGATTCTCTACTTTTGAATACACTGTCTAGGTTTGTCATTGCTTTTCTTCCACGGAGCAAAGATATTTTAATTTCAGGGCTGCAGTCACCATCCACAGTGATTTTGGAGCCCAAGAAAATAAAATCTGTCACTGCTTCCACTTTTTCCCCTTCTATTTGCCAAGAAATGATGGGACTAGATGCCATGATCTTAAGTATTTTTAACCTTTTGGTTTCAAGACAGCTTTTTCACTCTCTTTAACCCTCATGGCTCAGATCATGAACTCCTTCTTATTACCAAATTCAGACTTAAATTGAAGAAAGTAGGGAAAACCACTAGACCATTCAGGTATGACCTAAATCAAATCCCTTATGATTATACAGTGGAAGTGAGAAATAGATTTAAGGGCCTAGTTCTGATNAGCAACAGAGGATGAGATGGTTGGATGGCATCACTGACTCAGTGGACATGAGTTTGAACAAACTCCAGGAGATGGTGAAGGACAGGTGAGCCTGGTGTGCTGCAGTCCATGGGGTTGCAAAGAGTTGGACACGACTGAGCGACTGAACAACAACAAATCCCTGCTTCTTGATCCCAAATAGAAACAGAAGAGGAAGCAATTATTCTCTTACCTTGGGCCCTTTTATTTCATAGCAAAGATTCCTTATACCACCATCCTCATTCATCTCCTACAAATTTTTGCTATTCATTAACTTCAGTAAAACTGGTTCTCAAAGGTTACCTGGGGTATCCAAATCATCTGAGCCAAGAATTTGTTTTGGTGACAAAATCATAGCCATCGTTTCTTTGGCACTTTATGCTCTTCCAGGCACAGCCAAATTCTTTACAAAGATCGCATTGCATTGTCACACAAAGCATCTTTTAATAATACTTACCACAATTTTATATTTTGAACTTACAGTGTATAATTATATGTTTGCTGAGGAACAAAAGAAAACAGGTACAAACAATCATTGGTCATGGATATGGATAGACTATTATCATCCTTGAGAGCTCAAGAAATAGAACTGTAGGTGGAACCAGGTTTGAAGTCCATGTTGTCAAGTGTCAGAGTTCATCAGAGCTTCACCAGTGGAGACTGCAACCACTCTTTCAGAACCCTGAGCCTTGCTAAGATAGAGGAGCCCAAAAAGAAGCAGAAAGATTCCACATGGAGAAGCTCAGAGTTGTAAAGAAAGCAGCACTGTACCAAATGAAGAGTGCAGATGGAAAAGGTGGGTCTTTAGTGAGTATCGTTGAACTGACCTATTTACCCAATGCCTACCTTTACCTCACCTATTGGAATGTGAGCTAGAGAATTATGTTTAAAGTCACTTTATTGTTTTTGATTATTTAACAAAATTAGTTTTAGTTTTTTCCTACAATATTTTTTTTGCCACATGTGGCATGTGAGATCTTAGCTCCCCGACCAGGAATTGAACCTTCCTCCTGCAGTGGAAGTGCCGTGTCTTAACTGCTGGACACCAGAGAAGTCCCTAAAGTCACTTTAAATTGGGTTTCCTTGTGGNTGAGATCTTAGCTCCCCGACCAGGAATTGAACCTTCCCCCTGCAGTGGAAGTGCCGTGTCTTAACTGCTGGACACCAGAGAAGTCCCTAAAGTCACTTTAAATTGGGTTTCCTTGTGGTCAAAAGCCTCCTGAAATAAGCTTGTTTCAATTTCTTATTCAAAATGTTAAAATGATTAAGAATTAACTCAGTGTCTTAGCATAGCATGTGAGTACTTTCTGTCACACTCAGCCATGCATTTTATAATCTGGCTGAGCTGGACTGCTTGCTCTGGCCATATCCTTTGCTGTCCCGCAGTCCACTCTGCCTTCCTCCTGCACTTTCTCCTTAGTTCTATTTGCCATATACTTGTGCTGTGGTTAGTCGCTCAGCTGTGTCTGACTCTGCTACCCCATGGGATTCTCCAGGGAAGAAGGATCTTCCCAACCTAGGGATCGAACCCAGGTCTCCTGCACTGCAGGTGGATCCTTTACTGTCTGAGCCACCAGGGATGCCCATGTCGTGTACAAAAATCTCTTCCTTACTGAAGGATAAACTCCTTAAAGGCAGGAATTGGTTTCATCTTCGTGTTTCACTGTATGTTTCTTGTTGTAGAGCCCATGTGGAGATTATGTTACTGAGCTGAATTCTACGATGTGTGACCTCAAACTTTTGTGTTAGTAACTCGTTACCCAGGTAGCTCAGGCTTCCCCAGTGTCTTAATGGTAAAGAATCCACCTGCCAATGCAGGAGATGCGGGTTTGATCCCTGGGTTGGGGTCAGGAAGATCCCCTGGATATGGAAGTGGCAAGCCACTCCAGTATTTTTGCCGGGGAAATCCCATGGACAGAGGAGCCTGATGGGTTACAGTTCATGTGGTCACAAAAGAGACATGACTTAGCGACTAAACAACAATAAACTCCTTATAAAATAATAAGGATAATGCCCTCCTCAATTCCATGAGAACTTGCTCTTGGAAGATGTAATATGCTATTCTGTGATTCATATTTTTTTTAATTTTTAATAATTTTAGAAAGAATTAACTTAGTCTCACTCCTGTGGGCCTGTGTGTTTTCCACACAGAAGTTCTATTCTAAACTTCAGAGTCCAGTGTCAGATGATAAAGTTGAGCATTGGCTGTTTAACACTCCATTTTCCTCAAACTTAAGCCCCACAGACAGTGGATTATCAAACTTTTGAGTTAAACTTATAATGTACTTCAATTCTTGACTGGAAAAATAATTTTCTTCTTGCTTGATACAGGATTTTCTCAACATTCATTTTTAGGTGAGATGTGTTGACCTAAAACAAACAGACTGCCAGATATTTCTCCAGGAAAGATGGAATTTATTCAGTATCAGTAAGAATTGTCTCTTTACTCATTGTTAATTTAGAGTCAATAATTATGGGTAAGATATAATAATAGTGTTTATAAGTTAGAACCCGGCAAGGAGATGGAAACCCCAGAGTAATTTGTAAAGGGAAAGCTTAATATGAAGAATTATTCACTGTTTTCAGAGAAAACTAGTGAAAAGGGATCAAAAGAGTTCTAAGGAATACCCCGAGGATGAAGAAGTATCCAAGGAAGGAGACTCTTCCCAAGACTGTGACTCATTTCTCTATGAGATAGTTGCTGCCCAATGGATAATGGAGAGGTTTCCTGAGTGCCCAGACCAGCACTGGTCCATTTTCAGCAAGCCGAGGTCATGAACAGTGGGGGCTGGGACTCCTGAGCTAGAAGGCTTCTGCAGTGATGCTAGTAGGCTGAGGCTAGCTGGTAGGACACTGCCTGCTGGGAGGCTACCTGGGGAAGCTGCTGTTGAACTGGCTGGGCAGCTAGTTGGATACTGGCTGGACTTACCAGAAAATTGCCAGGAAGTCACCAGCAAGAGGTTTTGAACTCTCTGGGCACCCACAGAACCCAGCTAAATCCAGCCGTGAGGCTGTAAAATGAACTTGCAGATGTGTAGGTAGCTGGAGAGACTATAGAACACTCCAGAAGCTGCTGCCTGGAGAGGATGAGATGCCAGTAAACTCAGCTAGGATGACTCCAGAACTCACCTACAAACTGCTTTGGGAGGTACAGCTGCAGTTACTGCTGGAAATGCTATTGGGGCTGAAAAGACTTCTACAGGAGTGCTGCTGAAAGTCACTGAAAGGGAGCTCCGCTGGATGTCCTGCATGTTAGCCCAACATTTCAGGAGAAAGAAGGCACAGAGAAGGTACACATTGTGCCACGCACACAGAGGCACAACACTGCAGGAGAAAGAAGGCATGCGGGAACCAGGAAGAGTCAGCCCCGCCTCCTGCAGTGTCCCTCTAGCGCCCTCTGTTGACCAACCTTAATATCATGCCATATGGAAAGTGTTTCAGTATCACAAGCAGAAAAAGAACGATGGATTTGGAGTTGAGAATCAATAAATTAATAACTGACTGGCACTGTGCTTTTGTCAAAATCGTTACTTTATATTAAAATTATCTCTTTATTCATTTGTCCCTTTCACTGGCGGATGATATGCAAGAGTTTCAAAGGTAAGGAAAATCTTTATGCATGGCATAGAGTTTGGCGCATGTTATATATTTAGTAAACATTTATCAAAATGTGGTACTACATTACATAAATATTGCATCCTGTACTGAAAGGCTCACTTGGTCTGACAAGCCCTAGGTATGCCCAAGTTTATTTGGCATGAAGGGAGTTATTTCTGTTATTGTCATCATTTACACAAGGAAAATTACCTCAGTGGCAGTTGTCTCATTGGCTATCTGTAGAGTCACTATTTTCTAAAAATGAACTTATTTTAGTTCCTTGAAAGTTTGCTTGAGGTTGACTGACAAAATCCTCCATGAATCACTAGGATTAAAAAAAAATCCCCCTTCTTTTGAGAGGAAGAATATTCTACTCAGAAATATATTGAGGGAAAAGAGCAAATAGACTAGTAAGCTGAAAGATGCCCATTTCACAGATTTTAGTAAAATAGAAAAAAATAACATATATAACAGAAGTTGTGTGCTTCAGTATGCGTCAACAGGATCCACTTCTGTGACATTCTGACTTAAAGACTGAATTTCATCTCATGTCGAAGATATCTGCACTGAATGAGTTTGGGAGTTGAATAAAGAGGTGAATTTATTTAGTTGATATCAAGTATCAAGTCAATGCTTTGTGTAGGATAGAAATCAAAGTATAGTTAAAATATAGACTTAGCTACTCCAACAATGAGACCCCAAAAGAGATAGAAATCAATTTCTTGCTCATGCTACACCTGTGAGGTGGACTCTGCTTCATAAAGTCTTTTGGGAAGGAGCTCAGGTTTCTGCTTTCTTGTTGGTTGGCCGTTACTTGGGATGTCATCTTGCCCCGCAGTAGAAGACAGCTCACTGGCAAAAATTTAGCCCAAATTCTCATGTAGCATTGGTTAGGGAAAGAGGAAGAAACAGCAGTTTTGGCCATGAGTTTGTCCAAAGGTATGAATCATCTGTCCAAAGTGACTCTTTTTATCAAATCCAGTGGCAAAGCAAGGACATCTTTATTTTCCTGGAGCAGCCATGTTTTAAAATTTCGGTAAAGACACTCTATGCTAGTTTTGCCTTGGGCAGCACCTTCCAGTTCCAGCCCACAGAGAAGAGAGTGAAAGCAAAGGGTAATTCCCTCTGAAGGAAATGGTGTTGAGGTTGTGCTTGCACTGAGACCCGTTGACTGGAACATAGTCATGTAGTCACAACTTTCTGCAAGGTAAAGTGGGAAATGTAGCTGCTAACAAGAAGGGGTTTTTACTATCAAAAACAAGGAAGAATAGATACTGAAAGTTAGCAGTCTCTGTTACACTAAGATACTCTATTCTGAGATAATTAAAATGTTTACTCAGTTTTAAATACCTTTTATTTAGGAATATGTTGAATGTTCTGTAATAATAACATTGACTAATATTAGCTATAAAATAGTGTTAACTATTCTGAATATGTTAAGTGCTTAGAGGATCAGTGTCAGCCCTCATAGTTTCACTTACTTTGTTTTATTGATATATAGGCTGCTAAAAAGATGATCATTCACCTTTAATAAACAAATTGGTAGCTAATATGCCAAGAAACAAGAAAATACATGAAAAAATGGGGAGTAAAATGAAGTAACGGAAATTTCCAAAGAAATATATGGAGTAGGAGCAGAGGTACAAAACTTAATTGAAAAGGCAAAAATTATTAAACAACAGCAAAAAGAATACCAATAGCCTTGGAGGAAGGACAGTACCATCATTAATGTTTGAAAATGTCATCTGGGATAAACCAGAGATACGAAGAGCAGGAGTAGAGATGCAAGTTGAAATCACACTGTGATACACCCACTGAAGAGTAAAGTAATAACAGTTCAGTTAAGTTCAGTCACTCAGTAGTGTCTGACTCTTTGCAACCCCATGAATCGCAGCACGCCAGGTCTCCCTGTTCATCACCATCTCTCGGAGTTCACNCGAAGATCATGGCATCTGGTCCCATCACTTCATGGGAAATAGATGGGGAAACAGTGTCAGACTGTATTTTTGGGCAGGCTCCAAAATCACTGCAGATGGCATTTGCAGCCATGAAATTAGAAGACGCTTACTCCTTGGAAGGAAAGTTATGACCAACCTAGATAGCATATTCAAAAGCAGAGACATTCCTATGCCAACAGAGATCTGTCTCGTCAAGGCTATGGTTTTTCCTGTGGTCATGTATGCGTGTGAGAGTTGGACTGTGAAGAAGGCTGAGCGCCGAAAAATTGATGCTTTTGAACTGTGGTGTTGGAGAAGACCCTTGCGAGTCCCTTGGCCTGCAAGGAGATCCAACCAGTCCATTCTGAATGAAATCAGCCCTGGGATTTCTTTGGAAGGAATGATGCTAAAGCTGAAACTCCAGTACTCTGGTTACCTCATGCGAAGAGTTGACTCATTGGAAAAGACTGATGCTGGGAGGGATTGGGGGCAGGAGGAGAAGGGGATGACAGAGGATGAGATGGCTGGATGGCATCATTGACTTGATGGATGTGAATTTGAGTGAACTCCGGGAGTTGGTGATGGACAGAGCGGCCTGGCGTGCTGGGATTCATGGGGTCGCAAAGAGTCGGACAAGACTGAGCAACTGAACTGAACTGAACCATAGTTCTAAAAATAGATCCAGATTCTCAAAGTTCACTCTTCTCTACACTTGGCCACACCTGACTCAAAAAACATTATCCTTACAGAGGGAAGGAGTTACATTTTAAATAATTAATTTGGCTGTGTCGGGTCTAAATTGTTGTTTGTTGTATCATACGAGATCTTTGAGTGCATCACTGCACACCAGTTGTGGTGTGTGGGTTTAGTTGCTCCATGGCATGTAGGATCTTATTTCCCCAACCAGGAATCAAGCCCACATCCCTTGCATTGCACAGTATATTCTTCACCACTGAGCCACCAGGGGAGTCCCAGAGAGTTACATTTTTAAGATTTTATTTTTGTTTTTAAAAGCTAATAAACCTTCACCATAAATGTAAACTGGTACAATGTATCCATCAGTTTTGCTTTAAGGCTTCACATTCTTTTTTCCTTTTCTAGACGATTGAAAATAATCTGCTAGCTGTCCCTTAACTTTTAACATAAATTTTTATTTTGCAAAATAAAGGCTATACCATTTGTACAGAATACCTAACCTAAGATTGTATCTGAACCTATGGACAGATGAAGCAGGACAGTCATAGAGAGTAATCATACTGGATGTTAAAGAGTTGACAACTTAAATTATCAAGATTCCATGACACTTAAGGATCTTTTGTTTTTTAAATCTATTTCTAGGCAGAATGGCTAATGCAGATCTGGTGAAGTATGGTTTGGCTGATGTGGTGGAAAATCCTGGTATTATCACTGATATAGGGATGAAGGCAGTCAATGAAGTTTTCTCCTGTATCAAATATCTGGCAATTTATAATTGCCCCCATCTACATAACCCATATAATTGGATCTCAGGTACTATATCTTAAGTACAGGTATATTTTATTGATGTCAAAAATAATACATATCTTTGTTTTCTGTATGGCATTAATTAACATTCCTAATGTAAAATGTAGATTTTTATATAGATTGTTCATAGATGCTCTGGGAGCCTTTGATAACTGAGTTGGAAATATTTTCAATGCCTCTTTGAACTCCTGAGATTCTCTGCCTAGAAATTTGCACTTGTCGAGATTATATTCAGTCACACTAATTGTTACATGCTTTTCTTTGAACCCAGCATGTAAAATTAAGCTTAGGAATTGTCGCCTGGGATATTATGGTTGTTTTCTCTGTGTTTCTTTGGGCTGGGCATGTAAAATTAAGCTTAGGAATTGTCGCCTGGTATATTATGGTTGTTTTCTCTGTGTTACCGTAAAATGGCATATCATCTGAACAGACAAAGTAGGTATGTATGTATTTTTAAAACTTCAATTAAGTGACATACTAAACATGTAGTGAGATTTTCTATTACCTTAAAATTTTAGGCTACTTCAGATGATATCTGCCTGCCTGATCCCTTGGGTACAGAAGTGTGACTTTTGCACTTGGTATTTTTCCTTATGAGAGGATTTTTATTCCGCTCCCCACCCCTCGCAAGAGAGTAATGCTATTTATTTTTTTTAAGGCACTTCTTAAATACCTAAATTCACAAGCCTTTAATAAAGTCAGAGCTAGAGATTTTTAATTTTGACATCCTTGTACCAAACCAGGCCCTCTCACTGACAGCTGCAAACCAACTGACAGCTGTCTGAGCCATCACACGGATACTACAGCTCCACACAAAACCCACCTCCAGACCTACTGCAGGGCTCCTGAGCCTCTGCTAAAGTCACTCCTTAGAATGGCCATGTCTCACCCATGAGAAGAGAGGTTCTACCCCTTGCCCAGCTGCACCAGGAAGCTATTGGAAAGTACAAACTTTAGATTGTAGCCGGCATAGATCACTTTAAAAAAATAACATTTATTGGGTTTTTGGTTTGTTTGTTTTCTTAAATACAGAAGAGTATAAAGAAGAAAATTAAAAATGGCCTATAATCCCATCACTCAGAACTCCTGTTAACACTTAATAACTAAAAGTAATACATGCACTTGATAAACAGTATCAAACAGTACAGAAAGGTACAAAATGAAAGGCCTCCTCTTCTCAAAGGTAACCACCATCAATGGTTTCTTGTATATTCTTCTGGACAGGTTATTTTGTGCATTTGCAACCTATACATGTATAGCATTTAAAAATGATTTATGTATACAGAAGGACCTTACTATGTATATACATTGTCCTGTAACTTGTATTTTGCACTGAGAATATTTTGGAAAGCTCTCCATATTAGCAAGCTTTTTCAGTTCTTCATTCTTTTAGTAGCTGCATAATGTTTTATTAAAGGAATACACCAACATTTCTTTTAACTAGTGTCCTGTTGTTAAATAGGCATATAGGTTTTAAGTGAATCACATTTAAACGAAGACAGACTTAATTTCAAGTTAACGATTTCCAATCCATCTGGTTCTCATAAAATTGGGTAAGGAGACATCATAGTTCAGAGTCATTAAGTGTTAGAGATGATGAAATAAGATAAAATTTACACAGGGAAAATGGGTTTGAAAGTCTTTGTGACCTATGGCAAAATTCATGAGTAATGGAGAAAGTGCTAGTTACATATTTTCTCTAGCCATGTCTTTTCTTCAACAGACCACTCAAGATGGACTCGATTGGTTGATATCAACTTAGTGCGTTGCCATGCTTTGAAGCTGGACTCTTTCGGCCAGTTTATTGAATTGTTGCCCAGCCTGGAGTTTATTTCACTGGACCAAATGTTTCGTGAACCACCCAAAGTAAGTCACATTTGAGAGAGTTTTGTAATTAACAAAACAACCTAAGTAATTTTTTTCCCTAATGTTATGCCTTTACAAATGATATAATATGACTTTTTACTGCCAGCCTCAGTGAAGGAAGGCATAAAGGTTATAATAATGGATGGCCATATGTTCTTGTGAGTGAGTACTAAGGGGTTTCCAGATAAAGAAAAAAGTAAGTGGAAAGCTGTCTCCATCAGGTTTATAAAGTTAAGGTAAGAGCAAAGGTGGAAATCTGAGCTAAAGCAAAAATTATTACCTAGAGTAGTTAGTTGAAAAATTAGATCTCTAATTAGGAACCCAAAATATAAGTAAGGATTAGGAACTTATTTTGGATATTTTCTTTTGCTGCTACTTTTTCTATTCAGTAGCATATCTGGGGAAATCTGAAGTTGCCCAGTTGTACAAAATGTTATTTTAAAACTTCTTAATGCATATAGAATCTTAACTTATTGTAATAGAAACCTAATGTTTCAGTGAATTAGGTTCTCTCGTCAATTCTTAATGATCTTAACCCTCACTGTTAAAGCAGTGCCATATAGTAGGGAAAGCTCAGCAGTGCCATGTAGTAGGGAAAGCTCAGGGCTTGAGGACAAATTATTGGGTTTCAGGTCTCAGCTGTACCACATACTGGTCATGCACTGTTGGGCAGATCCCTTCCCATTGTGCATGTCATCATCTGTAAATCAAGACTAACAACTTTGTCTTGCTTGAGGTGTTGTGGGTCTTAAATGAGGTTC
Source organism: Neotragus pygmaeus (assembly GCA_006410875.1). NCBI lineage: Eukaryota > Metazoa > Chordata > Mammalia > Artiodactyla > Bovidae > Neotragus > Neotragus pygmaeus. The sequence goes on along the minus strand of SJYV01018899.1, from coordinate 2,174,932 downwards.
TTTATGAATAGGTGAAAGTATTTCATGAAGTGCTATATAAGTATTCTATGTAAAGATGAAATGAAGGAATATTAAAACTGTAGTGTTTTATTCTAATCCAAATTAATAAGCATGTGGTTTCATCTTGCTTCAGGGCTGTGCTCGGGTTGGTCTGAGTGCAGGCACGGGAATTGGGGTTTCCTCGGCCCTTGTTAGCAATCAGAACTCCAACAATGACAATGATAATAATGCCCAGAATAATGCCAACATCCACGACAACAATCACCATCACCCAGATGACTCAGATGAGGAGAATGACTTCCGGCAAGACTTGCAGCCAGGAGAGCAGCAGTTTGCAGCCGACGGTAACCCAGATCTTTTGTGAGCTCCAGATAGAGATGATTTTTCCTTTCGGTCCTGTTTCTCTGACTCTTCTGTTTCCTTCTCCCCCGTTTCAGTTTGTCACTTTACACACTGGGGAACCTTGCTAACAAAGCAGCTGGTGGGTGGATCTAGTTTGCCTGTCTGCTTGCTTGTTTCAAAGTTGCCTTTGTGATGCCTCTTGTCCATAGACTCCATTGGAGGTACTTACAGAAAGGGAAGGACTCAGATGCCATGAGAATTAGGCTGTAGTGAGCCTTAGAAGCCTGGCTGAATGGAGATTTAGCTGTCAGGATTTGGGTGAAGAAGCATCTTTCACTATCTTGCTAAACAATAGATATTCTCTCTCACCATTGAACTTGAGTGTGGAGACAATTTTTGGATGTACCAGGAATTGGAAAAATGAATACCAGACATGTGCTAGACATTGTGTTGGAAACCCTTCTCATACCTCTCGCCATTAAGTCTTCAAAACCACCCAGAAAATTAAGCACATGAGCTAATAAGGATCTATGGGATTTCATTTATGTAACTATCCATCCAGTTCTTTGATACTGACTGAACTCCTGCTCTCTGCCACCCCATGTGTTATTAGGCTTCATCCGCCCATATTAATGAGTGAGAATGTAGTAAAATTGTTTCCTTACAGATGTCCCAGTTTCTCAGTTGACACTTAAGAACTGGAAAAGGAGTCTCTTCTAGCCACTTCTTTGGTTGTTGCCCCTTATTCTCTCGGACAGAGTAATTAATGAAAATAGGGTGCCCCAGTGTCTTTATTACTTTCATAATGAAAGTATTCTGTGTATAATTTCCTTTAAGATCACTCTATATATGCAGGTCCTGACCTAAGAATCATTTGTAGGCATTGTCTTCACTTCCCTACCCTACATGTTCTTCTCTCTATAGAGAACTCTCCATTTTGGCTCTTGGCAAAGTCACCAGTGGCTCTTGTATAAAGGCTAGTGATCTTTTCTCCACTTGCATCTTCTCTGATATCTCATCTCAGCTGCATTGGTCACTGTTGTCCACTTCTATCTTCCTGAGGTATTTGTTTCTCTTGGCCTTTCTGAAACCATTTTTCTGATTTTTCCTCCTATCTCACTGGACATGCCTCCTCAGATTCCTTCACTTGTGCCACCTCCTGTTCTGCACTCTTGTCCTTGCTCTCCCTTTTTCTTTCTATAAGCTTATCCAGTCTCATGGCTTCAGTGCCAACTATATACAGTTGAATTCTAAACCTTTATTTTCAACTTTGATATTTCTGTTTTTTAAAGTAATTGCAGTTATATCCAACTTCATACTTCTGATTTTTACAAGAGTACTTTTAAGCATTTCAAACTTCTGGCTAAATCTCTCCTCCTAAAACACACAAAAAAAGTGCAGAGCCAGCAAGTGCTAGGGGTGTAAGGAGTGGAGTGTGGAGTCCGCTGTTGTTCCTGTGCCTTCTTGTCCTTGTGTGCCATCACAAGGATCTGGACTTAGAACACTGACCATCTGTAGGAAACTGGGGCAGCACTTGAAGTGCAGCACTCCCCAAATCCTACAAACCCAGTTGTGTTTGGAGTTGATGTACTAGACAGAGTATAAACTCCACTAGAAAGTTACATGGCCATTGGCTTCTCGGTATAGAATGGGGGATGCCTTTCATTGTTAAGTCATATATTGATGCAGCGCGAACCAAAACATATGCAAGAATACTGTATTCAATTTAAGAGAGAACAATGAAAAGTCTACTAACATTTGAAATTAAGGTTCAATAGATGTGAGATATAATTACAAAACAGATAACTTGAGGTACCGAATTTGTCAAATGTGTTATCTTCAAATGCTGAGAAGTTAAGGAGTTAGTGACAAAAATGCCAAGATTGAGGAACTCAACAGCCTCAACAAGAGGAAACCTAAGAATACCAATGATGGTGGCAGGATTTTAGAGAAGTGAATATTGGCATGAAACATTAGGCTCCATGGGTCTTTCCAACTTCATGCTATATTTATGTGTATTTATTATTACATACATGTCAGGTTAATTCTTTTAAATAAAAAATAAGGACGTGGGGAATTCACTGGCAGTCTAGTGGTTAGGACTCGGTGCTTTCACTGCCATGGCCCAGGTTCCATCCTTGGATGGCACTCACAAGTCACAAGACACAGCCAAAAAAAAAAGACCTGGAGAAAGAGCATGCGACTGTTGATCAAAACTATAAGTACGAAGAATTCAAGTAAAAGAAACAACAGAAAAAAAAAAAACGAGGGATTAAAAAAAAAAACATAAATTGGGATTAAAAAAAAAACATAAATAGGGATTAAAAATAAAAGGGATCATGAGGAATGAATGTTAGTTGAAATGAGTAATATTAATGCTTGTACTTCTTAAGTACCAACATAATATTTTATACATTNAAAAAAAAAAACGAGGGATTAAAAAAAAAAACATAAATTGGGATTAAAAAAAAAACATAAATAGGGATTAAAAATAAAAGGGATCATGAGGAATGAATGTTAGTTGAAATGAGTAATATTAATGCTTGTACTTCTTAAGTACCAACATAATATTTTATACATTAGTTTGAAATTGATATTCACATGTTGACTTTACTTACTGTAGAATTTTAGAACTTTTCATGAATGAACTTTTAGATTAGTGCTAGAATGAAGTAGGTTCACTAACTCTGTTGCCCTGTTGTATTTAACTTAATCAGCTTGCATGAAATAATTGCCTGTCAAAGAAGAGCATTGTAAAATTTTAAAGGCCATTTAATTTATATAAGTTAAGTGTCTTTCCTAGTAAACCACTGAAATAAAATATGGTGTTTTTTTTAGTGAAAATTATCATGAAAGTAATAGATGACTCCAACAAAAATATGTTTTCAATGTTATACAGAGTAATGTTTAATTTACCAAGATCCAATAATTTGGTTATGGATATTATCTTAGATTTGCACTTCCAAAACTGTTAAGATTTAGAATGCTTTATTGTGAACTACTTATCTTCCCTAGTAGCTCAGAGGATAAAGCGTCTGCCTGCAATGCAGGAGACCCAGGTTCAATCCCTGGGTTGGGAAGATCCCCTGGAGAAGGAAATGGCAACCCAATCCAGTATTCTTGCCTGGAAAATCCCATGGACAGAGGAGCCTGGCTGGCTATAGTCCACAGGGTCGCAAAGAGTTGGACACGACTGAGCGACTTTACTTTCACTTTCACTTTATGTTAACTGAAAAATCTCAGTTCATTACCTTCATTTTGCAGCACTGTAAAACAGGAGATATCCATATTTTTTAACAATTCTCATTGTCAAATAATATTACCATCTGTCAAAATCATGCTTCTGTAATTGCTAAAGCATTTTGCCAAGTTATTTACATATGATTACTTTTGAAGTAAGTATAACTGTAAAGCATAGGTTTATTTATATATCATTAACTGTTTTTCTATCTGGATTTAAAATAAATCTCAAGTATTTACTGCTTTCAAAAGTGGGGTGCCACTCCATTCCCTCACCCTGCAAATTAACCACTAAGTGAAACTGCTCTGCAGCATTTATTTTGGACAGTGGTTCTCAAATTTATATGTAAAAGAGACGAGTTAATGTATCTGTAAAAATAGGTCAGCTCCATCAAGGTTTATGATTATATTAGGTAACAGTATCTTTTTTTATAACTGAAACAACATTTCACCTGAACAGAATATTTGGTAAGCATTGATATTTGATTAAAAGATAGCTTACATAGTTTCTGTAAATTAAAATTGTTCTGAAAAAGATGTACTTCCCAATGATAAAATACTTTGAAACAAAAAAATTAAAACCAAGAATCACTTACAACTTCCCTAGCCCCAAAGTACCATCATCTCATTTAATTACCAAAGACATCTATTGAGATATTATCCTATCTTTTCTTTTTTAAATTATTTATTTTTATTGGAAGCTAATTACAGTATTGTAGTGGTTTGTGCCATACATTGACATGACTCAGTCATGGGTATATATGTGTCCCCCATCTTGAACACCCCTCCCACCTCCATCCCTCCCTCCCCATCCCATCCCTCAGGGTTGTCCCAGTGCACTGGCAGAGTGCCCTGTTTCATGCATCAAACTTGGACTGGTGATCTGTTTCACATATGGAAATAGACATGCTTCAGTGGTGGCTCAGTTGGTTAAATGTCTGTCTACAATGTGGGAGACCCGGGTTCGATCCCTGGGTTGGGAAGATCCCCTGGAGAAGGAAATGGCAATCCACTCTAGTACTATTGCCTGGAAAATCCCATGGACAGAGGAGCCTGGTAGGCTATAGCCCATGGGGTCTCAAAGAGTCGGACACTGAGTGACTTTACCTCAGTGCTATTCTCTCAAATCATCCCACCCTCGGCTTCTCCCACAGACTCCAAAAGTCTGTTCTTTACCTGTGACTCTTTTGCTGTCTCGCATATAGGGTCATTGTTACCGTCTTTCTAAACTCCATATATATGCATTAGTATACTGTATTGGTGTTTTTCTTTCTGACTTAATTCTGTATAATAGGCTTCAGTTTCACCCACCTCATTAGAACTGATTCAAATGTGTTGTTTTTAATAGCTGAATAATATCCCATTGTGTATATGTACCACAGCTTTCTTAGCCATTCTCTGCCAATGGACATCTAGGATGCTTCCATGTCCTGGCTCTTATAAACAGTGCTGCGATGAACATTGAGGTACATGTGTCTCTTTAAGTTCTGGTTTCCTCAGTGTGTATGCCCAGCAGTGGGATTGTTGAGTCGTATGGCAGTTCTGTTTCCAGTTTATTAAGGAATCTCCACACTGTTCTCCATAGTGGCTGTACTAGTTTGCATTCCCACCAACAGTGTAAGAGAGTTCCCTTTTCTCCGCACCTTCTCCAGCATTTATTGTTTGTAGACTTTTTGATGGCAACCATTCTCACCAGTGTGAGATGGTACCTCTTGTGGTTTTGATTTGCATTTTTCTGATAATGAGTGATGTTGAACATCTTTTCATTTGTTGATTAGCCGTCTATATGTCTTTGGAGAAATGTCTGTTTGGTTCTTTGGCCTATTTTTTGATTGGGTCATTTATTTTTCTGTTATTGAGCTGCTTGTATAGTTTTGAAATTAATTCTTTGTCAGTTGCTTGGTTTACTGTTATTTTCTTCCATTCTGAAGGCTGTCTTTTCATCTTGCTTTAGTTTCCTTCGTTATGCAAAAGCTTTTAAGTTTAATTAGGTCCTATTTGTTTATTTTTGCTTAAAAGGTGGATCATAGAGGATCCTGCTGTGATTTATGTCAGAGAGTGTTTTTCTTATGTTTTCCTCTAGGAGTTTTATAGTTTCTGGTCGTACATTTAGATCTTTAATCCATTTTGAGTTTATTTTTTTATATGGCTTTAGAAAATGTTCTAGTTTCATTCTTTTACAAGTGGTTGACCAGTTTTCCCAGAACCACTTGTTAAAGAGATTGTTTTTATTCCATTGTATATTCTTGCCTCCTTTGTCGAAGATAAGGTGTCCATAGGTGCATGTATTTATCTCTGGGCTTTCTATTTTGTTCCATTGATCTGTATTTCTGTCTTTGTGCCAGTACCATACTGTCTTGATGACTGTAGCTTTGTAGTATAGTCTGAAGTCAGGCAGGTTGATTCCTCCAGTTGCATTCTTCTTTCTCAAGGTTGCTCTGGCTATTTGAAGTTTTTTGTATTTCATACAAATTGTGAAATTACTGTTTCTAGTTTTGTGAAAAATAGTGTTGGTATCTTAATAGGGATTGCATTGAATCTATAGATTGCTATGGGTTTATACTTACTTTCACTACATTGATTCTTCTGATCCGTCAACATGGTATATTTCTTCAACTATTTATGTTGTCTTTGATTTCTTTCATCAGTGTTTTATAGTTTTCTATATATAAGTCTTTCTGTTTCTTTAGCTAGATTGATTCATTATTTTCCTCTCAATGGTGAATGGAATTGTTTCCTTAATTTGTTTCTGTTTTTTCTGTTACTGTATAGGAATGCAAGGGATTTTTGTGTATTAATTTTATACTCTTCAACTTTACTGTATTCATTGATTAGCTCTAGTAATTTTCTGGTGGTGTATTTAGGGTTTTCTAGAAGGATAATGTCATCTGCAATCAGAGTTTTACTTCTTCTTTTCCAGTTTGGATTCCTCTTATTTCTTTTTCTTCTCTGATTGCTGTGGCTAAAACTTCCATAACTATTNACTGTATTCATTGATTAGCTCTAGTAATTTTCTGGTGGTGTATTTAGGGTTTTCTAGAAGGATAATGTCATCTGCAATCAGAGTTTTACTTCTTCTTTTCCAGTTTGGATTCCTCTTATTTCTTTTTCTTCTCTGATTGCTGTGGCTAAAACTTCCATAACTATTTTGAATAGTAGTGGTGAGAGTGGGCACCCTTGTCTTGTTCCTGACTTTAGGGGGAATGCTTTCAGTTTTTCTCCGTTGAGGATAATGTTTGCTGTGGTTTTATCATATATGGCTTTTATTATGTTGAGGTGTTTTCCTTTTGTGCCTGCTTTCTGGAGGGTTTTATCTGCATCTATGAGATAATCACATGGTTTTTATCTTTCAATTTGTTGATGTGGTATATCACACTGATTGATTTGTGAATATTGAAGAATCCTTGCATCCCTGGGATGAAGCCTACTTGGTCATAACGTATGATCTTTTTAATATGTTGTTGGATTCTGTTTGCTAGAATTTTTTTTGAGGATTTTTGGATCTGCATTCATGAGTGATATTGGCCTAAAGTTTTCTTTTTTGTGTGGCATCTTTGTCTGGTTTTGGTATTAGGGTGATGGTGGCCTCATAGAATGAGTTTGGCAGTTTACTTTCCTCTGCAATTTTCTGGAAGAGTTTGAGTAGGATAGGTGTTAGCTCTTCTCTAAATTTTTGGTAGAATTCACCTGTGAAGTCATCTGGTCCTGGGCTTTTGCTTGTTGGAAGGTTTTTGATTACAGTTTCGATTTCCATGCTTGTGATTCGTCTGATAAGATTGTCTGTTTCTTCCTGGTTCAGTTTTGGAAGGTTATACTTTTCTAAGAATTCATCTATTTCTTCCAAGTTGTCCTTTTTATTGTCATGTGGTTGCTGATAGTAATCTCTTATGATCCTTTGTATTTGTGTTATTTGTTATGATTTCTCCATTTTCATTTCTAATTTTGTTGATTTGATTCTTCTCCCTTTTTTTCTTGATGAATTTGGCTAATGGTTTGTCTATTTTATTTATCTTCTCAAAGAACCAGCTTTTAGTTTTATTGATTTTTGCTGTAGTCTCTTTTGTTGCTTTTGCATTTATTTCTACCCTAATATTTATTATTTCTTTCCTTCTACTAACCCTGAGGTTCCTCATTTCTTCTTTTTCTAGTTGCTTTGGGTATAAAGTTAGGTTATTTATTTGATTTTTCTCTTGTTTCTTGAGGTAAGCTTGTATTGCTATGAACCTTCTCCTTAACACTGCTTTTACAGAATCCCACTGGTTTTGGGTTGCTGTGTTTTCATTTTCATTTGTTTCTATGCATATTTTGATTTCTTTTTTGATTTCTTCTATGATTTGTTGGTTATTCAGAAGTGTGTTGTTTAACCTCCATATGTTTGTATTTTTAATAGTTTTTTCCTGTAGTTGGCCTCTAATCTTATTGCATTGTGATTAGAAAAGATGCTTGAAATGATTTCAATGTCTTTGAATTTACCAAGGCTAGATTTATGGCCCAGGGGTGATCTGTCCTGGAGAATGTTCCGTGTGCACTTGTGAAGAAGGTGAAATTCATTGTTTTGGGGTGAAATGTCTTACAGATATCAATTAGATCTAACTGTTTCATTTAAAGTTTGTGTTTCCTTCCTAATTTCCTGTTTGGTTGATCTGTCCATAGGTGTGAGTGGCATATTAAAGTCTCCCACTATTAACATGTTACTGTTAATTTCCCCTTACATACTTGTTAACATTTGCCTTACATGTTGCAGTGCACCTATGTTGGGTGCATATATATTTATAATTGTTATATCTTCTTCTCGGATTGATCCTTTCATCATTATGTAGTGTCCTTCTTTGTGTCTTTTCATGGCCTTTATTTCCAAGTTTGTTTTATCTGATATGAGTATTACTACTCCTGCTTTCTTTTGGTCTCCGTTTGCATGAAATATCTTTTTCCAGCCCTTCACTTTCAGTCTGTATGTGTCCCTTGTTTTGAGGTGGGTCTCTTGTAGACAGAATATATAGGGGTCTTGTTTTTGTATCTATTCAGCAAGTCCTTGTCTTTTGGTTGGAGCATTCAGCCCATTTACGTTCAAAGTTATTATTGATAAGTATGATTCCATTGCCATTTACTTTGTTGTTTTGGGTTCAAGTTTATAATAAACCTTTTCTATGTTTCCTGTCTAGAAGAGACTTTAGCATTTGTTGAAGAGATGGTTTGGTGGTGGTGAATTCTCTCAGCTTTTGCTTATCTGTAAAGGTTTTGATTTCTCCTTCATATTTGAATGAGATCCTTGCTGAGTATAGTAATCTGGGTTGTAGATTTTTCTCTTTCATGATTTTAAGTATGTCCTGCCATTCCCTTCTGGCCTGAAGAGTTTCTATTGAAAGATCAGCTGTTATCCTTATGGGTATCCCCTTGTGTGTTATTTGTTGCATTTCCCTTGCTGTTTTTAATATTTGCTCTTTGTGTTTGATTTTCGTTAATTTGATTAATATGTGTCTTGGGGTGTTACACCTTAGGTTTATCCTGTTTGGGACACTCTGGGTTTCTTGGGCTTGGGTGGCTATTTCCTTCCCCCTTTTAGGGAAGTTTTCAACTATTATCTCCTCAAGTTTTTTCTCATACCCTTTCTTTTTGTCTTCTTCTCAGACATCTGATTGAATGTTAGGGTGTTTAACATTTTCCCAGAGGTCTCTAAGGTTGTCCTCATTTCTTTAAAGTCTTTTTTCTTTTCTCCTCTCTGCTTCATTTATTTCCACCATTCTATCTTCTACCTCACTTATCCTATCTTCTGCCTCAGTTATTCTACTGTTTGTTCCCTCCAGAGTGCTTTTGATCTCAGTTATTGTGTTATTCACTAATGATTGACTCTTTTATTTCTTCTAGGTCCTTGTTAAACATTTCTTGTATCTTCTCAATCCTTATCTCTAGTCTATTTATCTGTAACTCCATTTTGTTTTCAAGATTTGGGATCATCTTTACTATCATTATTTTGAGTTCTTTTTCAGGTAGACTCCCTATTTCCTCTCTTGTTTGGTTTGGTAGGCATTTATTATGTTCCTTTACCTGTTGAATATTTCTCTGCCTTTTCATTTTGTTTAGATTGCTGCATTTGGGGTGGCCTTTCTGTAGGCTGGAAGTTTATGATTCCTCTTTATTGTGGATCTTGCTCCCTGTGAGTGGGTTTGGACTAGTGGCTTGTCAAGCTTTCCAGGTTAGGGGAGCTTGCGTCTGTTCTGGTGGGTAGAGCTGGATCTCTTTTCTCTAGAGTGCAGTGAAGTGTCCAGTAGTGAGTTTTGAAGTGTCTATGGATTTGGCAAGGCTTTGGGCAGCCTGTGTTTTAATGCTCAGGGCTATGTTCCTGTGTTGCTAGAGAATTAGTGTGGTATGTCTTGCTCTGGAACTTGTTGGCTCTTGGGTGGAGCTTGGGTTTTAGTGTAGGTATGGAGGCTTTGGAATGAGCTCTTGTCTATTAATGTTCCTTGGAATCAGGAGTTCTCTGGTGTTCTCAAGTTTTGGATTTAAGCCTCCTACCTCTGGCTTTCAGTCTTGTTCTTACAATAGCCTCAAGACTTCCCCATCCATACAGCACAGATGATAAAACATCTAGGTTAATGGTGAAATAATTTTTCACAGTGAGGGACACCCAGAGAGGTTCAGAGTTACATGGAGAAGAGAAGGGGGAGGAAGGAGGTAGATGTGACCAGGAGGAGAAGACAGGGAGTCAAAAGGGGAGAGAGCAGTCTAGCCAGTAATCAGTTCCCTCAGTGTTCTCCACAACCCGGAACACCCAGAGATTCACAGAGTTGAGAAGAAAAGGGGGAGGGAGGAGATAGAGGTGATGTGGAGGAGAAAAGTGAGAGTCAAAAGGGGAGAGAGCAGTCAAGCCAGTAATCACACCCCCAAGTGGAAATGGATACTGAAGATTAGATTCTTAAAAGTACAAAATTGATAACAAATAGCAAAAAGCAAAGATTAAGAATCTAGAGGTTAAACTCTCAAAGATACAATATTTTTAAAAAGCAGAAAAATCAGTCACAAAAATTATAAAATATATATATATGAAATTTGCTTTAAAAATAAGATGGTTTTTTTGGCAAGGTAATAGTAGGTTATAAAAATGAAAATTAAAGGAATAGTAAAGAACTTTTAAAAATTGTTATAATGATAATAATAAAAATACTTCCAGGAATTTCTCTGGAGCTCTTGTGGGCAGTGTGGAGTCAGTTCAGTTTCAGATAGTTCCTTGTTCCTCCTTGTACTTCTCAAGGTCTCTATAGGCCCCTTCCAGTGCTTCGTCAATGTTTACTACAGGGTTTTAATCTGTTGCACCTGTCACTTCCAGAGTCACTTTCACCTCTTTATTTATTTTGGCTTCCTGTTTGTAAGTCTCTTTAGTGTCTAATTTCTCTCCTGACACAAAGGGGCAAAGGTGTTCATTATTTAGGCTCACTTGTTCAGTTGTGGAGAGGGAGGAGCACTGCAAACAAGTATCACTGGCGTGTGTGGGGAGTGCTTGGGTTGTATGGACCGCCCTGGGTTTGCCACAGCTCTTTGTGGCCTGTGCTGTCCAGGTCTACACTGCTCAGACTCCAGGTTGCTCTGTAGGAATACTGTGCAAAGCTGGCCCTACGTTTTATGCACTTCCCAGGTCTAAGCTGCTCAGGTTCAGGATCTTGGGTACTCCACAAGGGCACAGACTCACTTGGGCATGTGTTTTGTGCCCTTCCCAGATCCCAACAACTCGGGTGACCAGGTGCTTGGCGAGCGCACTGTCCCAGGTGGACCGTGCATCTTGATCACCTCCCCGGTCGCTGCCACTCAGCTTCCCGGGTGTGCCGAGAGAGCAGTCTCAGGTGTGCTTTGTATCCTCTGGGGAGCTGATCTCAGGCTGTGACCCTACTGGCAGATGTCAGTCCTCCAGGATCCTAGGGAGACGTGGTTAGCAACTGGGAGCCTGCTCACAGTTTGGTGGAGGATGCAGTATCTGGAGCTGAGATTGCCCCTTGCCTTCCGGCTCTGGCTGTTGCATCCCTGCCTCTCTGCCTCTGGCAGGGGGGCGGGGGCGCCTGTATGCAGCCAGCTAGCTCTCCTTTGGTATTCTTTCAATCCTTTGTTCTGTGAGAGGGCCAGGTTAGAGACTTCACAGGGAAGTTCTCTTTTTTTTTCTCTCTCTCTCTCTCTGGCTATCCCACAGTTTGGGTTGCTGTCTCACATTAGCTCCCTCAGATTGTCCTCAGGGCATTCAGGCCTGGTCCTTACCCTAAGCATGCAGCCCAAGCCTCCCTGTCCAGCCCCCGCTCACTGGTGGTGGACACAAGCATCTGGGCTACTTCTCTACTGGGAGTTGTGTCTAGGTGCATATTCTGTGGATTTTTTGTTTTTTCCTGGTTATATTACTAGTTCATTCTGAAGGAAATCAGCCTTGGGATTTCTTTGGAAGGAATGATGCCAAAGCTGAAACTCCAGTACTTTGGCCACCTGATGCAAAGAGTTGTCTCATTGGAAGAGACTCTGATGCTGGGAGGGATTGGGGACAGGAGGAGAAGGGGACGACCGAGGATGAGATGGCTGGATGGCATCACCGACACGATAGATGTGAGTCTGAGTGAACTCCAGGAGTTGGTGATGGACAAGGAGGCCTGGCGTGCTGCGATTCATGGGGTCGCAAAGAGTCGGACATGACTGAGCGACTGAACTGAACTGATATTGCCCTGTGAGATTCCAAAACTGCCCACAGACCCTCCAGTGAGAGGGTTTCCTGCTATTTGGAAACCTCTCCTTCACAATGACTCCCTCCCCAGGACGGGGCTCCATCCCTAACTCTTTTGACTCTCTTTTTATCTTTTATATTTTGTCCTATCTCCTTTCAAAGAGAATTGTCAGCCTTTCTGGATGCCTGGTGTCCTCCACCAGTGTTCAGTTGTTTTGTGGAAGTTGCTCAGCATTCAGATGATCTTTTGATGATTTCGTTGGGAAGAAAGTGGTCTCCCATCCTATCCCTCTGCCATCTTGCCTGTCTTTCCTGAGACATTATCCTTTCTTTACTTTATACCACCACCTACCTGCTGTCTCCAACATGGAGTCTTCAGTAAGTTCTGTTTACTGTCTCTAAAATATCTCCCCAGTCTGTCTACATTCTTCTTCCTCATTGTACCAGACCTTTTTTTTACCTAAATGTTTTAATGGCTTTTACAGTAAAATAAGTTCTTAGAGTAGGTAGGGCAATTTTTAAAAAACAAATACCAGGCAATGTTACTTCCTTTTGTAAAACTTTCTGACAGCTCCCCTTTGCCTTAAAATAAATATAGTTTCTTGATTTGGGTCATAAAGTGCTGCATAATCTGGCTTGTTCTCACCTTGTACTACTCCCCACCTCACATACTGTGCTTGAATGTGCCAAACTGGCACCAAGTGTACTTATTGCTGCCTCTTCATAGAATGTCCTCCCCTCCATCTTTACATGGCTGGCTTCTTCTTGATATGTAGGTCTTGGCTTAAATATTAATCTCAGAGCTGTCTTTCCTTACCACCTTAATCATCTTTTTTTTTCACTTGAGGTATAATTGACATTATTTGTATATATTGCAAAATGATCACAATAAGTTTAGTAAATATTGATCACCATACATAGTTATAGTTTTTTACTGTGATGAGAAATTTTAAGATCTTCTGTCAGTAATTTTCAAATATGCAATAGAGTATTAATAAATATAGTCTGCATGCTGTGTGTTACATTTCTATAACTTATTGAACCTTCTGATCACCTTACCACTTTAAATGCCACTAATTCATTCTCTTTTATATCACCCTCTTTTAATTTATTACATAAGATATTATTTTCTGATGTTTTTATTGTTGACTAAAAAATAATTTTACTAAAAATCTTTTTCTTCCCCAACTAAACTCCATGAGATTAGAGATATTGACTATAACCACTATCTTTTAGCACCTAGGAACAATAACACACTGTAAGCTCTAAATAAATATTCAGTGAATGAATGCAATTAAAGAAGTTTAAAATAACTTTGGGGTATTTATAGTATTTCCACAGGTTATTGTGGCAACCTAAAAAACAATTGCTGAAAGCTTTGAAAAATCTTAACCACAAAGATATAGTGGTTCTGTCCTAGTGGTTTTCTTCTGCCTATAAGAGGCAGTTTTAAACTTGTCACAGTCTGGGACCCAGGCTACCTTTTTGTCCATGGTCCCTTTCCTTGGACTGTTCTATCTCTTAGTGAGTATGTTTTGTGCTGTGCTTAGTCGCTCTGTCATGACCAACTCTCTGCAACTCAGTGGACTGCAGCTCACCAGCCTCCTCGGTCCATTGGATTCTCCAGGCAAGAATACTGGAGTAGGTTGCCTTGCCTTGACCTTATTTTATATGTCTTGACATTTCTGCTAGAAGTTGTGTGTTCTCTGAGAGCAGGGACTATAAATTTTCCACCTACTCATTGTCCATGTTTTATAGCAGGCTTTGGAAATGGACCTCATTTCAAATCCCCTTAAATTGCTAACCCTTCTGAGCCTCAGTTTCCTCAACTTCAAAAATGAGACTAGTAATAATACCCTCATAAGATTGCTATAAGAAATAACTAACGTATATGAGGGCATTTAACACAGAGCCAGACATAGTATATGTACACATTAATTAGTAGCTGCTATTCATAATTGCTCTTAAGAATTGAATAAAAGACGCAAATTGATTGATGTTTATCATGTAATATTTCTTGACAAGGTCAGTCCTTTTTTGGCCCTAAATGAAGTGTAGAAGCTAGAGTTGGGCAAGAGTTTGGGATGGGAGGCTAAACATGAGGGGGAATGTGCTGTTGTGTATTTTCAAAACCAAAACAAACCCCAGTGTCCCTCTGAAATCTCAGACCTCTCCGCTGTATATCCTGGTAGCATTTATCTGAATAGTATGTTTCTGGCATACTCATATTTTACCTTGTTTCTTTGTTGACTGTATGAATTTTTCTTGTCTCTTTAAATAGATTCTTTGGTTCTTTCAGGAACAGTATCTTGTTTTCTTCTGTGTTGGTGTCTTCGTTTCATTCAAATAGTTGGTTGATTTGATAGCAGTAGTGTGGTACACCCATAGGTGTTGAGTGGTGCACAGAGTAGACACAGCCTGCCACCATCTGGGTCCTGGCCATGCTATAAGTGTAAAGGAGACTACTGGTATTGTCCTGATTCAAACTGAGAGCAGGCACCCTAGCTTTGGAGTCGGGAGTAAGAGGGTACTGGGGTGAGTGCTTTGAATATGGACTTGAGGGATTTGAATTTAATCTTTCAAAATCTTGAAGCTTATCAATCTGAAATTATTCAATGTGCTTATCATCTAGAAAAATATAAACATTCTCATTCACTGATAGGCACTAATAGCCTTAGAAGACTTAGATGCAGATTAAACATTTGAATGTTGCTAAAATGTTAAAAATATACTTCCTATGTTTAATAATCCTTGCTACACATGAGCTGAAAATATAACCATATTCTCTAGAAAGCAGAAAAAGAAACAATTTGAGCTTCCTTGCTCAATGCATCCTGGTTCAGGTGGCAGATACTTCCTTGCGCAATGCATCCTGGTTCAGGTGGCAGATACAAGACTAACTGCTTACAAGATGATCATGAGATCTTGCAGTAGCTGGCTGTTACTGCCATCAAACAAGAGGGAGACAGTTGCCTTATATAGCCATCCCTGGTAACATCTTCAGGGATAAATAAGTGCTTTCTTCTTTCAGCTATACCTTTCTCCATCCTTTCATCTTAAAATGATGGACTTTCTCTATCAAGGAATCCTTTTGCCATCTGTGGTCTCCCCTCCTGTAGAATTGAACCCTTCTTGTTGATGTCGATAGAATGAAGTACATTTACATGATATTCCTTTAGAATGGGCCTAATGATCATGAGGCTGTTCATTTCTTAATGGTGCCACAGTTTTGCCTGCCATTGTGGTTTTCTTAGACATCTCCTGGTTTTACTTTGACTGTGGTTATTTTTGTTTAAGCACTGAATGAGATGGAAGACATGGTGCAAGAAGATGCAGAGGTGATGGCCGAGAGTGGACATGAGACTCCAGCTCACAGTCAGGCAGTTATTCCTGTGGATGTTGACGAGGAACAAGCTGGTAATCATGTGACTTCCCACATTCATGGTTCTAAAAACTAGGGCCTGACTTTAATGAAGAAAGGAAAACACTGAGAATGATGGGGTTTTTTTGACATGACAGCTAATGATGTGTTACATGCTGTTTATTTTTGACTGCTGCTACTGCTAAGTCGCTTCAGTCGTGTCCGACTCTGTGCGACCCCATAGACAACAGCCCACCAGGCTCCCACCATCCCTGGGATTCTCCAGGCAAGAATACTGGAGTGGATTGCCATTTCCTTCTCCAGTACATGAAAGGGAAAAGTGAAAGTGAAGTCACTCAGTCCTGTCCGAGTCTTAGCGACCCTATGGACTGCAGCCTACCAGGCTCCTCCGTCCATGGGATTTTCCAGGCAAGAGCACTGGAGTGGGGGGGCCACAGCCTCTTTTTTTGACTAGGCTTGTGCCATTTCTTGCTGTGTGTATATGTATGTGTATCTTATTAGTTTGTTTTTTATTTTTTTGTAACTGTGGCAGCAGTTCCTCTTTATTGGTATACACACATATGTGTGTGTAGAGAAAATAAAACATTCAATTTATAAATAAGAAAATAACCTGATTAAATGTTCTGCTTATTCTCTGTCTCCATTTTGGTAGGGAGAAGAAGCAGTGGAGAGGTTGATTTGATATAATAAACAGAACAAGATCTAGTCTCAATTTGGCACTGGGTCATTTAGAGCAATCATATAATCCATAAAGATTACCTGATATAATCTTTTACAGATAGGGAAACTAATATTCTTTGAAAAGTTTGAATGGTTTACCCAAGACCACTCAGCCATTGATCAAGGAACAGAATTAAGATGAGAACTAAAATTTTCTCACTCCTGGTCTGTTCAAATGCTACCTTGCCTTTGAATTGAAAACATCTTTAACTACCCTTGTTTTAAGTGTCTTACAGATGCAGTCGCTCACTCAACAAATACTTGAGTGCCTACCCTGTGCCAGGCATTATACAGTATGACAGTAAAAAGACAGGAAAGTTTCCTCACTTGTCAGAGAAAAGTGGGTTGTGAGAGCTGAAGGTTTACAATGTGTAATGCCAAGCAGACAAAAAAATTTTTGTTGTTGTTTAATCACCAAGTCATGTCTGACTCTTTGTGACCTCATGGACTGCAGCCTGCCGAGCTCTACTGTCCCTGGGATTTCCCGGGCAAGAATACTGCACTGGGTGCCATTTCTTACTCCAGGGGATCTTCCCAACCCAGGGATCGAATCCACGTCTCCAGCAATGGCAGGCAAATTCTTTACCACTGAGCCACCATGGAAGCCCAAAACATTTTTTAAATAAATAAAGAACCAAATTGTAGCATGCACCCAGCCTTTCAAGAACATATCTGTGACATCCAGTGCATTAGACCTGTACTTAGTTAAAGAATGCAGAATTCTCGCCAGTCTATAGGTGTCAGAGGCTTGCTTTCATTCGGACATTTGCAAAATTTGGAAAATATCTAGCCTATTTTTCAAATGATTATAATGAGTATTATTTTTAGAATAATTATGTGACTCTTTCCAAAAGTGTAGATCTTAAAGGAAGATGCCATCTGCTCCTCTACTTTAATTTTCCTTTATAATGTTGGGTGGTATATTAGTCATACTTTATGTTTACATAATGCTTTAGAATCAAAGTGTTTTCACAGTGTCTCATCTGAGTATATGTGCATGAAAATGAGTGATCAGGGAGGTTTCATAGAGCCAAAGCATCTCTCTGATCCCAAAATACTGGAACAATATTTTGAGTGAAAGCCGTTCTTGGGCAAAAATTGACTGTTACTCCTTTGCTCTTTGTTTTAGGACCCAGTGGTCTTCAGCGTGTAGTAAAACCACCCCCAATTACTGTTCATGACTCAGAGAGTGATGATGAAGAAGACAGTCTAGAACTCCAAGAAGTCTGGATTCCTAAGAATGGTGCCCGGCGTTTCTCTGAGCGTGAAGAAAAAACCAGAGAGTCTGTGCAGTCCAGGGAGTTATCAGGTGAGAGGCGGTGTCTCACTCTGGCCTGTTGGTGAGAGTCACCATGAGAGCGGACACACTGGTCTTTACATACTGTGTCCCTGCCACAGCGTGTGGTACAGTTGACATGTCCTTAGGAAGTGTGACAGGGGGCAAGAACTGCAGCAGAGCAAGCAAGAGAGGGAAAGCTGAGTGGCACTGCCAGGGGCGAGTGCAGCACAAGAACATTGTGGAATTGGGGCTCAGGGAAGAGAAGATGTGAGGACTGTCAGTCCCATAGTGGAGGCTTTAGGAAGTTGTGGCATCAGAGTATCAGGGATTAGTGAGGGGCCTGTGCCTCACATAAAAGATGACAGCCGAGTCATCTAGAGCAGTGAAGAGCAACCGTTCCACAGGTGGTCATCTGTCCATCTGTGCTTATTTAGCTAGTGGTGGTGGTTAGTTTGGTGCTTGAGGAACTCCTGAAGTATGTTCTTATAATCCCTTGTCTCCCTTTAAATCCAGTCTACAACCTTCTGCCATTTGCCTCGCCAAGAAACTTTAATTCTGTTAACTTTTAGGTTTATACTTCTTTCCTTGGTCTTCCCTTCTATTTCTCAGAACCATATGTTTACCATTTTCTGCAAAGGATGAGGTTTTTTTAAATTGTCCATTCATTTTTCCTTGAAGACCCTATTCCTTAATGTATCTGAATGTTTAGTATATATTTGTACACATTTAACACCGAACCTGAAATATACACACATTTCTGTGTATGGTAAGCTCAGTTCTTTAGATTTGGAATAACTTACTAACCACTAACTGATTACTCACTTCTTACTTTATCCTTTTTAAGAAATTCAGATTTATCTTTACACTTGTTTAAAGGAGGTTTTATGGACACTGACAGTTAGGAAAACTCATGTGACCAGCTGACTAACCTAATGTTTCGTAGAAAGTTTAATTTCTGAATTTAGAAACCAGATTTTGTGTCAGCCAGACAAAACCTAATATAAGTATGCTTTTGTATATTCATTCAGCCTTACTGTGCCCACAGTTACTGTGTTAGGTGTTGTGAGGGGTGAGATGAATAAGTCTTGACCTCTCTCTATTTCCCTCCCTCTGTCGGGAACCTCTAGTCTGGTTGAAGAGTCAGATCAGAAACAGATTATATTTTAGGGCATGTACTATTGTGGCTCTGGGGTGGGAGTGCAGAGGAGATTGAGCAGATGTCCAAAGCCGAAAAAAACGGGTGAGAATAAAGGCTCCTAGGTAATAAGCCACAGGTATATTCAAAGAAAAGTTTGGGTGGGGGTGTAGAATGTTTATAGACGGGACAAAAATGGAAGGTTAGTTTGCAATTAGGTCATGACAAGCCTTGACAGTTGATATCAAAAGTGTTAATCAGATAGGCACTAGAGAGCCATAAAGAACTCTTGAGTAGCTGAGTGATGTGGTCACCATTATGCCTTAGGAGAATTAGTGTACATTGTTCCTGTTCCAGATTTACTCTTACCTTTTGTCTAGAATTTGTACTGAAATCTTTTCTTTTCCTCGGGCCATTCTTCTTTTTCTGTAAGCAGTAAGTGGAAAAGGCAAGACTCCACTTCGAAAGAGGTACAACTCCCATCAGATGGGCCAGTCGAAGCAGTTTCCTCTCGAGGAAAGCAGCTGTGAGAAAGGCTGTCAGGTCACCAGTGAGCAGATCAAAGCCGATATGAAAGCAGCTAGGGATATTCCTGAAAAGAAAAAAAACAAGGATGTTTATCCCAGCTGCAGCAGCACCACCGCCAGCACAGTGGGAAACTCCAGCTCACACAGCACTGCTTCTCAAAGCCCCGACTTTGTGAGGACGGTGAACAGCAGCGGCTCTTCCGAGCCTAGCCCTGCAGAAGTGGATGTGCCCAGGCAGTGTGTCTGCTCCCCCGGTGGGTCAGAGGACTCTGAGGCCATGGAGGAGGGAGATGCAGAGAGTTCTGTCTGCCCCAGATGCTGCTGTCACAGGCCCCAGGAATCCCACAGGAGAACTAGCAGGTGTTCTGATGAGGAACGTCCTTCAACCAGCCGAGCCTGTGTTGTGAATGGCCCGGATGGTACGAGATCCGCCTTTTCCTTTAGGACTCTGCCACAAGGGGGGTCTTCAGGCCCAGCACATGATGAGAGGACTAATGGGAGTGGCTCTGGGGCTACAGGTGAGGACAGGAGGGGGAGCTCCCAGCCTGAGCACTGTGACGTGCAGTCTAATGAAGACTACCCTCGGAGGCCCCTAACAAGGGCCAGGAGCAGACTCTCCCATGTACCGCTGGTATCTGAGTCAGGTATGACAATGCTGCCAGGATTAGCTACTGCAGGTTAGGACCAGAGAAGAGCATTTGCTCGTTCTAAAAGTTTTCTTACAGAAAGCCAGTTTGGCAAATTGATTTCTATGTTTGGATTCTATGGTCATATAGATCTTTTCAGCAGTGGGATGGGAGTGGGGAGTGGGGGTGGCATGTGAAACAGCTTATAAGATATCCAGCCAAGAAAAGCTTAGATAGTTATGCTTCTAAGAAAAGTATAATTGTGTATGTGTATTGACCTTAAATACTGTACTGATTCTGATGTCTTATTCCCAGTATATAAGCTCTGCTCCCATTCCACATTCAGAAGTCTTAACTTTTAAGACTTAACTAGTTAAGTTTTAAAACCTTAGCCAAAAGGTAAGGACTGTAAGTTGGGGCTGGGGGAGCACAGCATATGGGTATACCCCTATATCTGCTTCTGCAGTATTTAGTAATTTTTTCCAAAGTCTAGTTTTGTTTCCAGTCAGGTTTGCCAGGAGATAAGCAGGTAAGTAAGTGGTTTAGCTGAGAATTACTTTGATGAAGATATATTCAAGATGTACATATGTATGCAGTTTCATTAATATTTATTTGTATGCCAAGGCATTGGATTTGGTAGGGGTAAATCACATTTCTTAATTATAATTCTGTTTATATTTTTGATCTTATTTTTAAATACTCTGTGCTGCCTTTATTAAGTTGTATATAGCTGTCAGTGAATAATAATACATTTTATTTTCTCTAAGTCTCACTCAATTTTAAAATCTTTACATCAACACCCAGCACATAGAGTACCTTTTTATATACTAAGTAGAGTTAATTAAATCATGTAGAGTTAAACTCACAAAAGCAAGCTTTCGTAAGATAAATATGAGACCTTACTTATGTACTGTTATCAGTCATAAACTCAAAGTATATGAGTTTTATTTGAAGATTTTATTATGCTTTGCAAACATTAGTTCTGCCATGATGAAAACACTCTTCCCAGCTTGAATTTTAAATGCTTTTTAATCTTTTTTTATACATAACATGGATTTACCATTTTAATCATTTTGTAGTGTATAGCTTATTAGCATTAGGTATATTCACATTGTTAGGCACCCATCACCACCATCCAGCTCAGCTTCTTCATTGTCCCACAGTGAACGTCTGTGCCCATTCAACAGAAGCACCTCATTAGGACACCCTTTGTTGTATGGTTTCTCATATTTGTAAAGTCAGATCTACATGTTTAGTTTTGTCAGATCTACATGTTTTAGTTTTGATCTATGTGTTTATTTTTATCCTGTGGAAAGCCTTCTGTACACCTAGCTCAGATAATTGTTCACATCTTCTCATTCTTTTATTCATGTGTTTATTTATTTTAGTTTAAATCTTTATTATAATCTTTGGGAACTGTTTTTTAATTACAAATTGTCACCTGATTGTCTCAACACTGCTTATTGACATCCATCCTCATCGTTGTTTTGAAATGCTCTCATATCGTGTACTTTGCCTCTGTTGCAGTTCACCTCTTGGCATGCTGTCCTATTCCAGTGTTCTGTCCTCTTTCATTACTCTTTGCGAAATGTCCTTGGTTAGTCATGCGTTTATCACTTTTTTTATAGTTTTATAATTTTCCAAGTTGCAGAAGCAAACATTCCCATGTTTTGTTTGTAATTCCTTTACATTGATTGACTGAAAAGATGATGATCAGTTTTTGAGTCCTCCTATTTAGGGACTCCTTTTGTCTCCTGTGCCTTGGTAAAGTTTTAAGAGTTGTTACTATTTTTGGGGGGTGGGGTGGGCTTTGCTTGTGTTTTTAATATGGGTCCTTCACATTAACCATCTTAGGGGAGGGGGTGTGACTTCTTTGCCTTATGTTCTGTAATTCCCTTTGCCACTTTCTTCTGACTTGTTTTGTGACTAGAACTTTTTCTTAAGTTAAATAATTTACTAGAATTAAATTTATGTAGTGCTTTTTACTTTTTTAGGTAAATTATATCTGTTGTCTTATTGATTTTTTTTTTAATTCCAATTTGGGAAGACTTATAATGTCTATAGTTAATGTGTATAGTGTATATGGTAGGTAAATTACTTGCTAATATTTTTAAACACAATACAAATGTTCATTTACTTTCAATAACAGCTTTTCTGGGGAAATTTCAAACTGCTGATTTTTAAATTATCCCTATCTCTTTTGGGAAGAACAAGTTATGTGAGTGACTTTCAGTTTGCTATTTTTAATCTAGCATGTTTTTTTAATAATCTGTTGGCCATTCTGCTTTAAAAGTTTCAAGGAGAAAAGTCCAAACCAATAAAGGAAAAAACTTGACTGAGTGTTAACAGATATTTTTAAAATCACTTCAAAGAAAACATTTGAGTTTTTAATTTGGCTTTTTATTTATGACCCTATGTATTATTAAAACCGTGTTAGTAGTAGTTATTTGTCTTGTGATTTCCTATATTGGGAATAAATGCTTGTAAGTTGTTCTTTTTCTCCTCATTGTATAATGATTTATAAAATAAATATCACAAAAATAACTAATTGGATTGTCAAAGAACGGCATTTAAGATGAGTATGGTACGGTTCTCATGAATCCTAACCTCTTTCCTTAACACCCATGACTGCATTGGTCTGCTTTTCTGTGTTTCTGTAGCATCTTCACTAATGTCAACTACACTGTGAATTGTAATTCCGTGTTTTGCTGTCTATTTTTCCAATAGACTATGAGCTCCATGAGGGCAGGGACAGTGTCTGCTTGCTCACCATAATATTCCCAGCTTCTAGCACAATGTCTTACATGGTATGGGTCTTGAGTGAATAATTGTGAACTTAATAAGTGGTAGGAGCCATCATATGAGGTATGTTGATGCTGGTGGATGTATAAAATCACTAAAGATTGTCCCCAAACAAAGAAGGAGGCATAAGAAAAAAGCACAATGAACTCTGTTTTCTTTTTACATTGGGAAGCATTTGTTTTTCAAGATTATCTACATATAAAATGTGACTTAGTTTTATAATTTTTCTTAGAAAACAAACTGCCAATTTGGGTACTCAGGAGAACAGGAAATTTAACTTTGGGCCCCATATGATCAGTTGAAGAGTGGGGGGGGAAGCCATCCGTGATGGTGAGAGGTTGAAGACTGGAGCATGAAAGGAGAGTGCTATTTGAAGAGTCTTATTTGAACACTGATGAAGGAATGGAAGCAAACCTGGTGTTGCTTTTGTGGTACTGGGAGAAGGAACCAGGACTTCTTATTGGTTGAAAAAGGTGTGTGAAATTTAGCTGTTGTATGAAGTGGTGCTGCTGTTAGATTCTCCGTGAAGATAATTAGATTATTCATGAAGCTCCTTCAGGAGTACTGTGTTAAGTTGGCCTTCGGTGTATCAGTAGTTTTCTTTTCCAGAAACCCAGGGTTTTTGCTTGGGTTCAAAGTCCTTGGAGGAAGTTTGATAGATAAAAACTCTTGGACTCCCTTCTAGGCTTCAACCAAAGTAGCTGTCTTCAGTTGTTTTGCATAATATTTCACAAAGATTCTGAATGGTGGAGACAAGAGTTCTGGTATATTGAAAAAAGAAAACCACTTGAGCTGGTTATATAGGGTTCCTATTTAACCCCAGGCCTTTGGAAATTTTCAGTATTTGTACTTTGTTTCCCTTTCTTTGTGGTCTTTCAAGTTTGAAGTGAGAGAGTTACCAGGTGGAATGTTTATAATCTAGTAGTAGTGTGCAATATGGTGGGATTTAATTAATAAATCTCAACCTTACTTCATTCAGTATATGCTCTGCTATGGAATGACTCTAAATGAAGACAATGATTTAGTGTCTTGTCTTGTCTTGGAAAATATATGTGCTTGTTAAGTTTTTGAGATGAATTTCGAACTTGTACTTAAATAATATCAACATGATATTTGATGATTATATAATTAAACTATAATGTTTTAAAACAATACTAGTAAATGAATTAGAGCCTTACTAGGCAGGGTTTGAAAGTGAAAGTGAAGCATTGGAGAAGGCAGGGGCACCCCACTCCAGTGTTCTTGCCTGGAGAATCCCAGGGACGGGGGAGCCTGGTGGGCTGCCGTCTATGGAGTCGCACAGAGTCGGGCACGACTGAAGCGACTTAGCAGCAGCAACAGCAGCAGGCAGGCTCTGGCAGATAAGTAATTGCAGGTTTTCTAGCACAGTGGTAAATACCTTGGTAAACTGTTTTCTTTTTCCATGTCTGAGTTTACTTATTTGTAAAGCAAGGAGAATAATCTATCACAGAGGGCTGTTAACAGGATTAAATTAGTTAATATAAGTAAAACCCTGAGAAAAGTGCCTGACACACAGTAAGCGATCAGTAAATATTTGCTATTATTGTTACTCCATTGATGTATCTGTGATGCTTTCAATCATTCAGTGAATGCTGAGTGCCATTTCATTCAATAAATGTTCATTTTAGCTCGTCATTAGCAGCTGACGTTGATACAAAGATGAAATAAGACAGTGTTGTTGTCTTCAAGGAGCTTTCAGTTTAAATGGAGAAATTAAAACATATACAGGGAATTAGAGAACCAGATGTTTGGGGATCCAGGTGACTTATTAGAGCAGGTAGCATTTAAGCTGGACCTTTCAGGGATAGATAGTATTTCAAAAATTGAAGTCAGGAAAGGTGAGCAGGAAAAGCTATAATGATCGGTGACTTCAGAGCCATTGGCAATAGGAGATAACTAGGATATGGTATGGGGTAAAGTTGAGAAAACTTGGGGCTAAAGTATAGCTCCAAATGTCAGGCATCAATATGTATTCCCTAAGCAGCAGTCAATGATTTAAAGTTGTTTAGCTGGAAATCGGTGAGTTTAATCTTACCAGTAGTATTTAGCATGGGTTCTAGAGACGAGAATGTTGATTCGATTGTTGGAATGGCCCAGGTATGAAGAGCATGGTGTATATTTGACGTTGGTATGTTTGAGACAGTGGAAGGTTATCTTATTTTGGAAGTCATTTGGAAATGGCAGTCTGTTTGTATTCCTTTGAGAATCAAGTAGTAGAACTGAGAGTTGCCTTAATGGAGTTTATACCTATGTGTTTGAATGTGCTCTCTTTGAAGGAAAGACAACAAAGCTAAAATTTTAATTTCCTCTCGCCTTTTTTAGAAGTTACCAAAACAAAGCCGCGTCATGCCATGAAGCGGAAGCGGACAGCGGATAAGTCCACCAGTACCAGTGATCCTGTGATTGAAGATGACCATGTGCAGGTGAAGGGGAAAACCTTCACTTACCTTTCAGTCCTGCCCAGTTCCTGAAGAATGTAAAGAAACTAAAGTTTCTGTCTTTACATATTTTCTTTGACCTAAAGAGAAGAGATTGGTGGTAGTTGCTTCTCAGTTGTGCCAGTGAAAACATTATAAAGTTTGTTTTTTTAAAGAAAAAGTACATACTCTAGAAGGCGTATCTTTAAAATCTTTTTCCTCGTAGGTCCTTGTATTAAAATCCAAAAATCTTGTTGGAGTCACTATGACCAACTGTGGAATCACAGATCTAGTGCTGAAAGACTGTCCCAAGATGATGTTCATCCATGGTATGTACTTAGGCCCATGTCATACTACAGCATTTGACTGAGCTTAAAGGATTAAAGTCTCATAAATACTATAATAACATTACTGTATTGCTTTTTCAAAAGAATCAGTTAGATTTTTCTAATTCTGTCCTCATTCTGTAGTTCTCAACTCTAGTATTTGCAAGGGGCCATGTGCGGAGACTTAGTTGATCTTTTAATATAGACTCTCCTCCAGTTTCCTCCTCAAGATAATTGCAACTTGATCTGATAGAGGTTAAGTCAACAACATTTTTGGGCTTTGGAGTCAAGTAGGCTTCACCTTGAATCCTTCTTTGCTATTTTCTAGCTGTGGTGTTGGACATGTCTTTACGTGTGTGTTTACAGAGGGAGTGGTGACTGGGCCTTAAGTGCTTGACTGCTCTGGATATGATACCATCAATCATAACCTCAGTTCATGGCACGTCATCCTTAGTCTAGGCCCTGCTTTTCTTTCCAGGCCCATTTGTCCCTCGTTGCCAGTCCCACTGGCTCCCATTACCTTTGGTCGTGTATTTAATATATATCCTTCCAGTACATTTCTCATGTCTTTTTAATATACATATTTATCTCAGAGCAAATAAGTGAGTTATTAAAAGATTAAAATTTTTAAATGGAAAATGTGTGAGTTACAAGCTTCAGATACATAGTATGCCCCATGCATTATGTAAAATGTAAAATCATTAAGAACTGACTTGTTTCTTGCTTTGTGCAATTTATGTACTCTGCATTGATTTTTTTCGGTCTGTAAAGTGTACATAATTATACTTACTTTATAAAGCATTTGCCAAGGTTTAATGGAGTGATTGATACATGCGCACACATATGTATATGATATGTGAGATTTAAAAAAAGGAAGGGGGTATTTTTTTGAAGTTGGTATCGCACTATAGTTAAATGTGTTACATTTACTTTTCTCTATAACCTCACATTTGTATGTTAAATGGGAAGAATATTTAATCATGTTTCAGAGCAGCACTTTCAGTAGTACTTTCTGCAATGATGGAATATTCTGTATCTCTGTTGTTTTATGTGTAACCACTGGCTACTTGTGACTTTTGAACATTTGAACTGTGACTAGTGTCTGAGGAACTAAATTGTTTTATTACATTTTTTTTAATTTAAATTTAAATAGCTCCAGGTATCTAGTGACTACCATACTGGACTGTACAACTTTAGACCAAAGTATCCAAATATTTCTGAATTTTTTTTTTAAAGGTTCTGGTTTTATACTGTGATAAAAATTGAAGTCAACACTGCTTATTCCCTATGGGCAAATGAAAGATAACATATGTGAACCATTACCCATGAAGTTGGTAGAGTTCAATAGTTGCTATCATTCTTCCTCTTCAAGAAACATTTCCTAAACAATTCCTGTATTTAGGCAAGTCATTCTCTGAGACTTGAATTCTTGTCAGTAACACCTTAGATAGGAAAAGATGCCTTCAGCTCCCTTCTAGCATGAGGGTGACAGTCTTCCTTTGAATGGGACAGAATCATATTTTCAAGTCATTTTGATGACTGTCAGTTGTCCTATATAATAATACTTGGCCTGTGTTAAAGATGTTTTTATCTGCAGTATTTTATGCTAATGAAAGATGTGCCAGTTCTCCAAAGAGGATTCCAAATAGGCTATATTTGTTGCTCTGTTATTTTGTATAAATTATTTGTAGATCTCACCTTTGTTTTCATTTTGTAGCTACAAGATGCAGGGTACTGAAACATTTAAAAGTAGAAAATGCACCAATTGTAAACCGATTTGATTATGCACAGTGCAAGAAACTGAATATGGATCAGGTATTAGACCAGATACTAAGGATGCCTCCTGAGAGAAACCGTATCATATACCTACGCCCCATGCAGCAGGTAACAAGCTCTGCTTCTTTTTGGTGATGACATATTACACTCATCCTTTTTTAGTCTTCAGGCTTTTTAAAATTGGCTTTTATTCAGTTGCTGAATCGACGGTAGTGTTTCTTTGGATTCTCCAGTTTCTGACCAGCCTAGACTCTCCTGCAGCTTTCTGCATCAGTGTTTCTCTGATAGATCGTTGTGAGGCTTGCAGCAAGTTATATGATGAAGAGAGTTGTTTCTCAACAAGTTTTTATACTTACTAAAAGTTGCCTGTCATAAAGAGCAGACTCTGGTTTCAGACTTCCTGGTTCCAGTTCTGGTTCACTGATCTGTAGCAGATTGCTTAACTTCTATGTTTTAGTTTGTTCTTCTCTAAAACTAGAAGAATAAAAACCTGCAGTTACTGTATTGGTTAAACTAATACAGGTTAAGTGCTAGCACAGTTTCTGGCATATACCACGCAATCAAATGATAGTTGCTGTTACTACCATTATTATTAAGAGTAAACATTTTATAGTATCCACATGAGATGATGGCTGTTAGCTGAACCTTTTGTGGTAAAATTTCACAATATATATATTAATAAATCATCGTACTGTATACCTTAAGTGTATACAGTGATATGTGTCAATTATTTCTCAGTAAAACGGAGGGGGAAAGAGTAGCATTGCATGTAAAACTGCTTAATTTCAAAAGAAGGTTTAAAGGAAGTATTAGCCTTTAAACAATCAGTGTTTGCAGTCAGTGTTTGAACCTGGCCTGAAAAGAGTCATTTCAGTACACAGATTGCTTGTTGAGTATTTATAATTTGCTGGGGCTGAAAAATACACGTCATCAGCCTTCCCTTGAGAAATTTGCCTTTCCACGAAGGAGTATACATGTATGTCATTAAGATGGCAAAGTGGGAATTCGTAAGTATAATAGGGATACAGTGTGAACAAAGGCTACAGGGAAGCAAGGAAATGTGTTCTGTCTTTAGGAATGGACAGTAGTCCAGTTAGAATGAGGTGTATGGTTCTACACTCACAGTTCTATAATGTATTGTCTTTAAACCTGTAAAGGACATACTCAGAAGTGAATTGCTGGGATCAGTTACCTAAATCTGGATTCTCTGGTTTAATGTGCATTTATACAACAGTGAGATGTAAATTGTTGAGCTTGCTAGACAGATGAATTCGCTTAGCCTTATTCCTAGCATGGCAAGTTGTGTTCAGGGCAGAATGTGACTATTTGATTTTCAAATCAGCCAAAGATTCAAAAACTGAGGTCCCAAGGAAAGATTGTTCAAGCCCAAGGAGATAGATTGTTAAGGCATTCTCTTCCTTGGTTCCAAATCCTCTCTGGTATTTTCACAGGTAGACACCCTAACATTGGAGCAGAAGCTATTTAGTGGTCCCTACCCCTATCATATCTGTATTATCCATGAATTCAGTAACCCTCCCAACGTCCGGAACAAGGTGCGCATTCGCAGCTGGATGGACACGATAGCAAACATTAACCAGTAAGTAATCTGCAGCCCTCACAGCCTTCTGTATCATTCCGTGGAGCAAGGACACCCAGAAACAAATCCTAATTGGTTTTTATTTTAAATGATTTCATCCAGGCTTTTCAGGCACTGACACACATGATAATGTGAAAAAAAATGAGGGAAATAAGACTTAAAACTAAAATGCATACATGTATGTTTGTAACTTTTTATTTTCAAACTTAAAAACCACAAGAACAGGCTGTACATGTATCTTTAGTTTCATGCCTTTAGCCTACAGCATGTTTGGTTGGTTGTGGTGGTTTAGTCGCTAAGTAGTGTCCGACTCTTGCGACCCCATGGACTGNTCAGGCACTGACACACATGATAATGTGAAAAAAAATGAGGGAAATAAGACTTAAAACTAAAATGCATACATGTATGTTTGTAACTTTTTATTTTCAAACTTAAAAACCACAAGAACAGGCTGTACATGTATCTTTAGTTTCATGCCTTTAGCCTACAGCATGTTTGGTTGGTTGTGGTGGTTTAGTCGCTAAGTAGTGTCCGACTCTTGCGACCCCATGGACTGTAGCCTGCCAGCCTCCTCTGTCCATGGGATTCTCCTGGCAAGAATACTGGAGTGGCAGAAGATCCAGGGGGATCTTCCTGACCCAGGTGTCAAACCCAGGTCTCCTGCATTGTAGGCAGACTCTTTAACGACTGAGCTACAAGGGAAGCCCCACAGCAAGTTCAAAAGAGGTCAAGTTAAAGATCTTTAAAAACTCTTGTGTTTAAAAACAAAAAAAATTGTTTATTTTTGGCTCCACTAGGTCTTTGTTGCTGTGCGTGGGCTTTCTCTAGCTGCAGTGAGCAGGGGCTCTTCATTATGGGGCACAGACTTCTTATTAGGGTGGCTTCTCTTGCTCTGGAGCATGGGCCCCAGAGCACGTCGGCTCCAGTAGTTGGGGCCGACTGGCTTAGTTGCCTTATGGTATGTGGAATCTTCTTGGAACAGGGATTGAACCCGTGTCTTCTGCATTAGCAGACAAATTCTTAACCACTGGACTGCCAACCCACTCCAGTATTCTTGCCTAGAAAATCCTATAGACAGAGGAGCCTGATGGGTTACTGTCCATGGGGTCGCAAACAGACACAACTTAGCAACTTAGCATGGACCACCAGGGAAGTCCAAAGCTGTGATGTTTTATATCATCAGAATATATGCATCAGTCTTTATGCATTTGTTATTTTAATATTTTGTTTGAGATCTTCATTAGAATCAAGGCAAGACACATTTTGATAGTTCCTTTCTAACTTATATCCCAACATTTTTTTCAGTTTTATAATTTTTGAATTTTTCTTGTTGCCTCCAGAGAGCTCATTAAGTATGAATTCTTCCCTGAAGCCACACGAAGTGAAGATGACTTAAAGAAGTACCCTAAGTATCCCTGGGGTAGAGAAATCTATACTTTGGAAGGTGAGCATTTATTTGTAAATGGTTGGAAAGCTAATAGCTGTTAACTAACTAGATGGGGAGACATGTCTTAGGGAAGATAGGAAGGAGTAGAAGCTTTACAGTTTGTCAAAATAATGGGAATATTAAATATCTGCAGGTAGCAGGGATGAGATAAATATTGCTCTCCCTGTATGAGTTTTTGCCATCTCTAAAGTAATCAACAGTATGGAAACAAAAAGTAAAAGAAATTGAAACTTGATACAGCTTGAGTTGCAGTGACTTGAGGGAACCTGTGTTAGCCTCTTTATTTGTGTATAAACACATACACACACATAAAGGGAGAGAAACTGAGGCTTAATGAAAGCCAAGGATGATCAAAGTCACAAGACCAAGTAATAGCAGAGCTAGAATTGGAATCCATAGCTCTGGTGCTGCTTTTGAAATGCTACAGCATTTGGCCCTGTCATTACTTCCCCAACAGTAGCACTGTTGATCTGTCTTCTTTTAGGTGTTGTGGATGGAGCACCGTATTCCATGATTTCAGACTTCCCTTGGTTGAGATCACTACGGGCAGCAGAACCTAACAGCTTTGCCAGATACGATTTTGAGGATGATGAAGAAAGTAATTATGACCTGACTTGATTTTTATTCTCTAGTTTGAGCATTAGATCCTGAGTATTTTGTTTGCGTTACAAGCAGTGCAGCTTTTAATCACGTCCCATATAAATGTTTTTGCTTTTTATTATTATTCGGTTCTCCCCTTGCTCAAAAAACAGAATAGCTCTAAATGCGTACAATAGGGAATCATTGACTTAATTAGGGATATGTAGGAAGGAGCCCTTTAGACAGATTTTGCTGCTTAGTTTTTTTTTTTTTAAACCTAAATGTTGATGATCTTGTTACTCTTTTATTAAAGAATTGGTCAATTATATTGTTTCAAAATTGTTCCACTTATACTAATTCTGCTAATTATGAGCTGCTACTTGTTGGGTAGCTTGTGGGGACTTAACAGTTTAGCTGTAGATTTTAGGAGGAAATAGATTTCATAAACTAAATGTACATATATATGACTTACGTCTCTGGTGCATTTTCTCCTTGGGCCTTTAATCATATGCACTCTTTCTGGCATCAAGCATAGTATTATAACCACCACACTGATGGAAACCCATTCCATGAGCTAAACATACATCAGTACACTGCATGAGGGGGTACAGGCATATCTCATGGACCAGCTTAATCAGAGTAGCTTCCCAAATGATTTTGATAATCTTGTTTCCTCTTTGCTTTCTACTTTCCAAGGCACCATCTATGCTCCTCGAAGGAAAGGGCAGCTGTCTGCAGACATCTGTATGGAAACAATAGGAGAAGAAATTTCAGAGATGCGGCAGATGAAGAAGGGTGTGTTTCAACGAGTAGTGGCGATCTTTATCCACTATTGTGACGTCAATGGAGAGCCTGTTGAAGATGACTACATTTAACTGGCCCTCTTCTTTCTAGCTGTCCTGGGAGTGCTTCTGGGGCCTTCCAGCTGCCAACAAGCCCTATAGAGACTTGGGGGTGTGCAGTTGGGAAGCCCGGGCTCATTTCGGTGTATAGAAAATGTATCAGGAACATTGAAGTTGTATACAAAGATTTGTACATAGAGGAGATATACAAAGATACTTCCTAAGTACCAGCTTTATATCATATGTTTATACAATTTAATTTAAAAGTTCATTTTAATGAAGGCAGGTAATTGGAAAGAGTTCATTTTGTTCATTTTTCCAGACTTAGTTCGTAAAGTATCACTTTTTGGCTGAGCCTGCATTTACTATATTCTTAATAATCATCCCCTTAAATCTGTGCCTTTTTCTTCTCGAGCAAAGCTGTTTGAGTAAATCTGTTGAAGAGTCTTTTTGTCTTGTGCTCTTTTGTGTTTATTAAAACTCCAGCTAAACCTTATAGTCAGAGGCGGCTATATGTTTCTGTACAAAGTTGTGGTTCTTTTTTCTCTTGGTATTATAGTTGATGTATTTCTTAAAATGAAGTTAAAAAAAGACTCATGAGTTTGAGGGGGAAATGGAAAAGTTTCCAAAGCATTTCTAGGTATTTATTTCCATATTCAGTTGTGTATATGCTTTATCTTGAATATAAAAATAAAAGTTTATTAAAAAATTTTTTCTTGCCTTGGAACTGAATCTCTCATTTTAAAGAAGAGGAGCAAATACTACACAGGAAAGGAATGTGTAGAGTTGTGTCTAAGTAACATTCTAGTGTAATCTAATTTCTGATCGCTTTTTTAAAAGTTCTGTGGCAGCAAAATGCTGAACTCACAGAGCTCTTTCTGATAGAACACTGAGAGCAGCAGAATTCCCCCGATGCCTTGTCTTTGGGAGATGTCCTTTCTCAAGGAGAGAAGTTTACCTGGTACACGGCAGTGATAAACGCAGCATCACAGTGTCCAGGATCAAGGCAGAAAAGCTTTAGAGCAACACTGCATTTGGGTGATGGCTTTGCCAGTTTCTAGCTGAGCAACCGCAACAAACTACACAAACTGAAGGTCTGTGGGAATATTTTATAATCTCTTTCCAAATAGAATATGTAATTGTGGTCTGTATGAGTTGTTAAGTGTCCAACCCCTTCATTTACAGGGGGTTAATTGAAGCCTAGAGGGAAAATGGCTTTCCCATGGTCAGGGGCGGATTAAGGTCAAGCTGGACAAGAATTCTAGTGTCTGATTCCTACCAGGTTGCCTCTGTCTTCATCGTTAATACTTAAAGAAAGACAAGGTGCTGGCAAGTATTTACTAACACTAACTGTTAAATCAGTTTAAGACTTTAATTAAATTTGACTATATTAGGAAGAATGGTGCCACATTCAGTCATCTCTTTATTACCTTGTTTTTAACTCAGCTACCTTTCTTCTAAGAGTGTATTCCACTCTCCAGGTGAGAACTGTGACCACTAAAAGGTGGGAAACCAATTACAGGATGTTCTAGATATTTCAAAGTAATACAGAGCCCCCAACTCTCGGCCAAGTCTCATCTAAACCTGTTTTTCACTGTAACCACAACGTGTTTATGTGTATGTTAGTTTCTCAGTCGTTTCCAACTCTTCGCAACCATCTTGACAAGCCCGCCAGGCTCCTCTATTCGTGGAATTCTCCAGGCAAGAATACTGGAGTGGGTAGCATTTTCTGGTCTAGGCGATCTTCCTGACCCAGAGATCGAACCCAGGTCTCCTACATTGTAGGCGAATTCTTTTACCATCTGAGCCACCAGTGACAGTCGTGTCTTGACTCTTTGCAACCCCATGGTCTATACCATCCATGAAATTCTCCAGGCCAGAATAGTGAATGGGTAGCCTTTCCCTTCTCAAAGGGGATCTTCCAAACCCAGGAATCGAACCGAGGTCTCCCGCATTGTGGGTGGATTCTTAACCAGCTAAGCCACAAGGGAAGCCCCAAGAGCCACCAGGGAAGCATAAACATAGTAACCAAATCTAAGTAATGCTTTTGGCTTAAAACTCAACATTCAGAAAACTAGATCATAGCATCTGGTCCCATCACTTCATGGCAAATAGATGGGGAAACAATGGAAACAGTGAAAGACTTTATTTTAGGGGGCTCCAAAATCANGATGAAGTTTCCCAAGAAAGTAAGCCCCTAAAAGGGGCTTATAGGAGCAACTGAGTTTCCCTCCCAAAATCTGAATTGTAGGACAATTCTCAGTCAACACTCTTGGTAAAGGTGTAAGTCCTTTTCCCACCGTCACGGAAGGGAAGTGAATCAAGATTTATTTTGAATGACCTCACAGCAAGTCTGCCAATGAGAAAATATCTTTAAACACACACACACATACATACACACATCGGACCAGCTGTAAAGAGGCCTTTTGATAATGGATCCAAACCAAAACTTAAGCACAGTTTCCAAAGTCTATCCCCAAGAAAAAAAGAAAGAAAGAAAAATGTTCATGTCTATGAACCAATAAATACTGATGCTTCACTCAAGAAAATTCAGTGCTTCTGGACAGACATCTTGGCACTGACGTCAGCCTAATTTCTTAGGCTGATGCCTTGGTTAATTCACCCACCAATGCACATCCAGAAGAAGATGGCCAGAATGGAGAGGAAATTGAAGTTGTTGAGTTCAGAGAGAAGACTTTAAAAGGTGGGTAGGTGGCAGATCATGGTCTTCCAATATTTAAGAGCTCTCAGTGAAAGAAGGGGGCCAATTGCTTGGTCCCAGATGCAAACTAGAGCAGAGACAAATTTGTGTCCCAACAAAGGAAAGAGCTTCCTTATAATTAAATCTTCTCCGCAATAGAAGAAGCTGTGTTAGGAGGGCGTGAGCTCCTGTCCCTGGAGGTTTACAAGCAGAGACTGACCAGCCTCCAGGATGCAATGGAGGACACCGCTTCTGTGTTGGCTGAGAGCCTGCATCTGATGGCACCTGAAGCCTCTTCTCAGTTCTGAGGTCCTCCACGCTCTGCCCTTGGGTCCCGTCCAACTCGGTCATCCACGTGCCTTCCCTGGGCCCTCGGCCCCATGGCCCCATGCCTCACAGGTGGTGATGAGGGTCAGGAGAGATGCCAGGGTGTCCTGTTCATGCAGACATGAATGGGAATGAATGGCTTAGTTGTGAGCCATGTCCTCAATCAGAAGCACGATTCCAGGGATTCTGGGTCATTGTGTATGGGCAGTTTCTCGAGTTCCTGGTGTCCACTGTGCAGGACTGTGTACCTAAGGAGGAAGAAAAGAAAGCTTGAGAATCTGACAGGCATTCTTCAAGTGTACCAAAGAGAGCACTCCCATCACTCTTGACGTCCTTTCCCCACACACTTCTGAGAGCTTGGCGAGGTGGAGCTAGGCAAGGGCTGGCACTTCAGCAAGAGGGAAGAGCATCTGAACTGCTCCTTTTAGCTGAAGTCCCGGAGGGAAGGACAGGTCTGGGTTATATAGAGTGAGGGGGAGAACTGGCATTGGTACTTAGATTTATTTCCCTGCAATAAAACCTGGAGTTCTTGTGTTACTCATCAAAATGGACCCTATGTACCAGTTCAAGCAGTGCTTATTATAAATATCTCAGCAGGGATGGTTCTGGTTCAGCAATACCCAAGTTCTGAACTGAGATTCATAAACCACTCAGAGCCTGAAAGACAATGTAGCTGTACTTGTTAGCTGGATTTCTTCTGGTGACATTGGGGACAGTAACTCAATTAGATGGATCCAACAGCATGTTGACGCTAAGCATCAGAGTGAACTTTACTATTTGACAAGTGTTTATTATTTTTCTGCAGTATCACACACTTGCACTCAATATATTAATTGCATTCAAATCAGTCTCAATCACAAGTGGGTCTTGTCATCAGTAATCCAGTTTACAGCATCTGGCAGTGATTCTTTTGACATTTCTACAGTTTAGAAGGGCTATTACCTCTCATTCTCACAGCCAGTGTCAAATCCATTCAGTAAAATAAACACACACAAGTCACCTGGCATCATATGCTGAAAACCAACTTGTTTGTGGTTTCTCAAGAATTATACTGATGCTTTCCTTTGAATTATATTAATTTATTGTTGACTTGTGTTGACTGGTTGGTATATAGCAGATACTGTACTAAACTCTCTCCACTCTATATAATCTGCACAACAACCCCATGAAACAAGATTATGTCTATTTTTCATTTAAGCCAAATTACACATAGCCTCAGTGACTTGCCCAAAGGAGTACAAGTAATATGTGAAGATACAACCTATCAAACCTGGTCTATATGATGCCAACACCCATGTGCTTAACTGGTTCACACACAAGTCATAGACCAGCTATAAATTTAGAACAGTGAGTCTCAACAGAAACAATTTGGAGGCACTTTTGTTTGTCATGGCAGGGGTGATGCTAATGGTATCTAGCGGGTAGAGATCCAAAATGCTGCTAAATATTGTTCAGTATACAGCAGACTCCCACAGTAAAGAATTAACTGGCCCAAAATGTGGATGGTGCCCTGATCTAGAATAAAATGTCCTCCTAGCTGGACAGAAGCAAGGGTTAGCTGAGGAACACAAGAAGAAGGGCATGAGCCTGCTCAGTGACAGAACTGTCACTGCGGATGGTGCTGACGGAGACGTGAGCAGCAGAGCTCTGACCTGAAGAGCCACGAGCGCCTGCTAGGTGAGCACTGAGGAGAAAAGCGAAGTGGAAAGAGTTAAAGAAAGGGTTGGATCTCACAGTCTTCATGAGGGAGGCCAGGACAGGTCCCACTGTGAGTAAAAGCTTTAGGGTGGTCAGCATTCCAGCCATAGAGTCATCTCTCCGCCTCAACACCGCTCTTCTACGCTTGGCTTTGTGGTTCTGCAAATCAAATGCTGGCTTGTGAGCTGGATCCTCTCATGCTCCTCCAGCAGAGGACTGGAGCCTGGATGGAAGAGAAGAGCCTTGCTCCCCCTGCGAG
Source organism: Neotragus pygmaeus (assembly GCA_006410875.1). Taxonomy (NCBI): domain Eukaryota; kingdom Metazoa; phylum Chordata; class Mammalia; order Artiodactyla; family Bovidae; genus Neotragus; species Neotragus pygmaeus. The sequence goes on along the minus strand of SJYV01018899.1, from coordinate 2,138,197 downwards.
CTTCCTGCCTACTCCTGCTTCTCATGAGCATCACCCCACCCATGCTTCCTCAGCAGCAGCGCTGCCTTGCAGTAGCAGCAGAAAGTCTTGTTTACAGTCTTTCCAACTCTTACATAACCAGCTTAATAACAGCCCCTCAGAGACAGTGCCTCCTTTTCCTCAGAGGTCCAAGTTTCTGCTCTGTGGGATCTCTCTAAGTTTCCAGTTTTTTTTTTTTTTTGTGGGCAGGGGGAGGGTTTACCCCTTTTGTTCTCTCAGCCCTAGAGAGAGCAGTTGCTTCTTACAGTTGCTACCTATTAAACTATTGCTTAAATAGCTGGTGTGGTTTCTGTCTTCTGACTAAATTCTATGAAATATAATGAAGAATGGAGACAGGTGCATATCAGGGAGAAAAACATTCCAGGGAGAGAAAACAGCAGGTGCAAAGGTCCTGAGGTTAGATTCTGTCTGGAAGGTCTGAAGAAAAGCAAGGATGCTGGGCGCCAAGGCAGAAAGAGTGAGGGGAAGAGTGGAAGGAGTTAAGAGTTGAGGTCAGTGAGGTAGCTGGGGCCAGAGTGGAGGTGGAAGGGCCATGGCTTGCAGATTCCTGTAAAGTTTTGACTTTTACTACATGTGAGAGGTTTGAGCAGCACCATGACAATCTGAATGACTTTTTAGCTGGCTCTCCCTGGTTGCTTTATGGAGAGTAGATGGAATGGAGTTGACATGAGCACAGGGATTCAGGAGGTTACAGCAATAATCTGAGTAAGAGAGTAGTTTGCTATTATACTCAATTCTACCAGAAGATCTAGCCTTTACAACTGTTCTCAGACTCTGGCAAGTGTGCTGGTGTTTCCCTGGCCTTGTCGCACCAACTAGAGGCTATGTCACGCAGCATAGTGATAAAAACTGTGATTTGAGTTAGCAGACCTTTTTCCCAAACCAGGCTCTACCACTTACCAGCTTTGTGATATTTAGCAAGTTATCCAATGTCACTATGCCTCATTTTCCTCCAGTGTGACAGAGTGACAGAGACACCTCACAGTCCTGGTGTACGGACCAAATTACATCATGCATGAAAAACAGGAGCACAGTCTGACACAAAGCAGAATCTGCATGTATAATTCTAGGCTTAAAAATATTTTCCTCCTTTAGTTCCTTTACAGGCAAAACTTAAAAGAACTGCAGATATTGAAGGCTCCCAGATCTTGTTCTTTCTCCCATATCAGAAACACAAGCTTTCATTTGGCAAGCATGGGCACCAAAGCAGCACTAATTGATTTTCCCACCCATGACTTCATAAGTAGCTTTTCAGGCCAGGTGAGGTAGGCAATAAGACCAACATTATATGGAGAAAAAAGTGAGAGTTGGTGCATCCAAGTGAGTAATGAGCATTGTGGTCAGTGAGTGGCAGAGCCTGATCAGGACCACAGTCAGATGCCCACCTGTGTGCTCAAATTCACATCCATTGAGTCAGTGATGCTATCTAACCATCTCATCCTTTGTTGTCCCCTTCTCCTCCTGCCTTCAATCTTTCCCAGCATCGAGGTCTTTTTCAATGAGTTGGCTCTTCGCATCAGGCAGCCAAAGTATTGGAGCTTCAGCATCAGTCCTTCCAATGAATATTCAGGGTTCATTTCCTTTAGGACTGACAGGTTTGATCTCCCTGCTGTCCAAGGGACCCTCAAGAATCTTCTCCAGCATTGCAGTTTGAAAGCATCAGTTCTTTGGCACTCAGCCTTCATTATCGTCTAACTCTCACATATATACATGACAACTGGAAAAATCATAGCTTTGACTATTCAGACCTTTGCTGGCAAAGTGACGTCTCTGCTTTATAAAACACTGTCTAGGTTTGTTATAGCTTTCCTTCCAAGGAGCAAGTGTCTCTTAATTTTGTGGCTGCAGTCATCATCCAGAGTGGCTTTAGAACCCAAGTAGAAACTATACTAGGACATATTTACAGATAAGTCAAGCAATTTATTTAAGGTCACAGTGTCCATGACACCCACACTCTTAACCTCAAAACACATTCCCAATCCTTTGCCCTTTTCATGGCCAATAAGCCATGCTCACTGGCAATCAATCAAGTCCACATGAAGAGGGTGCCCTGGTTCAGGCATCTTTTCATATTTATATAAAAAGATATGCTGCCATGGAATCAGGCACAGCTCCACAGCAGCCTTTAACATGTCTCTCCTGAGTATCTGTTTCTTGTGCACTAATGAGTGAGTTGTTTAGGAATAACAAGTGGAGGCTCCAGAGTTCCGTGGAAATCAAAAGCTCCTATTATACATGGGCGCGTTTCCTGTTACAACATTTGGATGGTCCTGTCACCCTCGTGGGTGATACACCCAGAAAGGAGAGGCCAGTCTGAGATTTCCTCGGGAGGACCCGAGCAGAGGGCGGTGTGTCTTACATGGCTGTCTGACGTGCAGAGGTTTGTCCACATCTCATGAGACCTATTTTTAATTTGGTATTTTCACTTTGATAGTAAGTAAGTAACCTGAGCAGATTTGGGATGATACGGTATGCTATCTTATGAGCTCAGGCCCGCCTGATGTGGTGACAGTGACTGGCTTTGGGCAGTGTTTTTCTAACAAGGGTGCATGAAAGCACACGATACTGCAAAACAGCATTCAGACCCTGACTCTACCATTTACTAGATGTGTTACCTGATCAAGTAGCTTAGTTCTACCTACCTCACAGCTTTGTTGTGATAAAATCAGCAACTGTAAAGACCTTCACAAAAGGCTGGACATGTAGTGGGTGCAGAAATCTTCACTGGTAAGGAAACCGAGGTGCAAAAAATATGACTCTCAGGGTCAGAGAAGTAGTTATGTATGAGGCAGTTAGGAATATAGGCTTTTGAGTCAGAATGCCTAAGTTTAATCCTACCTCTAGCACTGACTAGCTCTGTGATTCACTCAAAATGTTCTGAGTCACTGTGGGCATTCGGTGAAATAACACACATAAAATGCTTATCAGAACAGTGCCAGTCAGCTAGTAAGCACTCCATAAGTGTTTATGAGAACTGTTGCTATTTGATGATAGAGGGAAGACTTGAACCCAGTACTTGATGACTGATTTGCAGAAATCCATTCTTTAATAATTAAAATACTTATTCACTGAAGGAAATCTTCAAGATGTATTTACAGGTAAAGAAATAGCCCCAGAGAGAGGTCGTTCTGAGTGACAAAAGTCTCTGGCTCAGTTTGGTGTAAAATTTGTTTGATGTAAGAGCTGCAATCTTGCAGCTGAGTCATGGAGAGCAGACCCCAGATGTGTGAGTGTACCTGGACAGCTCTGAGTCCAGATGAAAAAACCCAACTGTTGTCTCCCACGCAACAGGAAGGCAGGAGGCAGCTCCCTTCAAGCTGGATTGCTTTCCCTCTCTGCATTAATTTACTCAAACATGACTGAAGCCACATTAGGTTTGGTAATTACCTGAGTCTACAATTCATTCACTGAGCAATTAGCATCGCACTTAGAGCAGCCTGGATGCAGTAATTAGTCGCATGATAATAGCCCCCTCTGCCTGCCCAACCTAGTATTATAAGGAAATGATTAGACTTCATTACACATGCGGCCCTCCCCCTCTCGTGGCAGTGCTCACATGGGGGCACTTGCGAGAAGATGATTTAATTAAAAATGCAAGGTGCCTGAGTTTAAAGAGATTCAACCCTAAAGCAAAGTTGCATGGAAGCCAGAGCACCATCACCTGGAAACAAAGATCTCGTATTGGGTGCTTTTTGATGTTCAGGGGAATATGAGATTTTCAAATTCTTAGGTATTTATTCATTCAGCCACTTATTTATTTAAAAGCATATTATGAGTGCCTACCACTGTGTCATGCCCTGAAGGTAACAGGGCAGTGAGGAAAAGCTACAGTCCNGGTGCTTTTTGATGTTCAGGGGAATATGAGATTTTCAAATTCTTAGGTATTTATTCATTCAGCCACTTATTTATTTAAAAGCATATTATGAGTGCCTACCACTGTGTCATGCCCTGAAGGTAACAGGGCAGTGAGGAAAAGCTACAGTCCCTGTCCGCGAGAAGCTTGCAGGGCAGTGTGGGAGACCCACAGCGAGATGGAAAACGGCCAGCCTGAGAAGAGTTAGGGATGAGAGGTACTTGGCGGTGCTGTGAGAACATGTCATAGGGGATGTGGCTGAGGTGAGTGTGTCAGGGTAGCATGACTGAGGAAGTGAGGGAGATGAGAACTGAAAAATGGGTGAGGGTTAAACAGGTAAAGAGGAGGAAGATGTTGGCTAAGGGCCAGCAAGAGTAGAGGACCACAGTCCTGAGGGCAGGTGTGACCGCAGAACAGGGTACTCAGCAGTCTAGCAGGAGGGTGAAGACCCCAAGGCTCACCTTGCTAAAGGCGGTTTTGCTCATCCTCAGAGCAGTGGGAAGCTGGCCAAGGGAATGAGAGTGGGCTCATGAGGACTTTATGATTTGGAAGACTATTCTAGCTGTGATGTGTAGAGTGGGCAGAGGTGGGGTTGCAGATGGGGCCAGAGGCAAATCAGGAGTTATCTTAGCTTCCCATTGATTCTATAATAAATCACTACAAACTTATTGGCTCAAAAGAATGCAAAATGTATTATCTTCCAGTTCTGGAGGTCAGAAGTTCAAAATGGGTGTCGGTGAGCTAAAGTCAAGGTTCTGGATAGAGCTGCACTCTTTCTGGACATCCCAGGAGAGAACATCATTCCTCACCTTTTCCAGCATCTAGAGGCTGCCCTCATTCCCTGGTCCATGGCCTCACTGCTCTGAACTCTGCTTCCACCATCACATGTCTTCCTCCGACCCTGATCCTTTTAAAGATGCTTGTGATTACAGTGGGCCCATCTAGATAATCCAGGAAAACCTCCTCCCTGTCTCACTACCATAGCTTAATCACATCTACAAAGTCCCTTAGCCATCTAAGGTAATCGATTCATTGGTTTTGAGGATTAGGATGTGAACCTCTTTGGACAATATTTTGCCTGTCACAGGTGATTTTCTTTCTTTTCTCTTTTGTAAGATGGTATATACTGAAGCAACTTTGCACACATGCACATGCCGATTTTAGGGGCTTCCCAGGTGATAGAGAATCCACCTGCCAATGCAGGAGACACAGGTTTTATCCCAAGGTCAGGAAGATCCCGTAGAGTAGAAAATGGCAACTCACTCCAGTTTTTTTGCCTGGAAAATTCCATGGACAGAGGCGCCTGGCATGTGATAGCCCATGGGGCCACAGAGTCTGACACGACTGAGCAACTGAGCACAACAACATGCTGACTTTAGTTTAACTTCGTTGTTATGCTTGCGTTGGGGGAGTAGGCAGTGTGGACTGGCACTCTTTGTTTTTATTCTATTTCTTAATTTTTATTGTGGTATAGTTCATTTAAAATATTGTGCTAGTTTCAGGTGTACAGTAAAGTGAGTCAAATATACACATATATCACAGGTGATTTTTAAGGTGTCTAGAGATGTCAGACATCTGGTCCCATCACTTCATGGCAAATAGATGGGGAAACAATGGAAATAGTGAGAAACTTTATTCTGGGGGGGGGGTGCTCCAAAATCACTGCCATGAAATTAAAAGATGCTTGCTCCTTGGAAGAAAAGTTATGACTGACCTAGACAGCAAATTAAAAAGCAGAGGCATTACTTTGCCAACAAAGGTCTATCGAGTCAAAGTTATGGTTTTTCTAGTAGTCATGTTATGGATGTGAGAGCTGGACTATAAAAAAAGCTAAGCGCCTATAAAGAATTGATGCTTTTGAACTGTGTTATTGGAGAAGACTTTTAAGAATCCCTTGGACTGAAAGGAGATCCAACCAGTCAACCCTAAAGGAAATCAGTCCTGACTATTCATTGGAAGGACTGATGCTGAAGCTGAAACTCCAATATTTTGGNGTGTTATTGGAGAAGACTTTTAAGAATCCCTTGGACTGAAAGGAGATCCAACCAGTCAACCCTAAAGGAAATCAGTCCTGACTATTCATTGGAAGGACTGATGCTGAAGCTGAAACTCCAATATTTTGGCCACCTGATGGGAAGAACTGACTCATCTGAAAAGACCCTGATGTGGGGAAAGACTAAAGGCAGGAGGAGAAGGGGACAAGAGAGGATGAGATGGTTGGATGAGATATCAGTGACTCGGAGATTTGGGATGGTAACAGTGGAGGTGTTGAGAAGTAGTCAGATTCAGGTTCTACCTTGAAGGTAGGGCTCATAGGACCTGGTGGTGCACTGGACATGGGGACAAGGAGGGCTTTCAAGGTTTGGCATGGGCTAAGTGAAGTGTGGAAGCAGGAAAGAGCTTAGAGTGGCATCCTTAGTTTGTGGAATGGCGATTGTTCTAAAAGTATCCTCCATGGTAGGGATGAGGTTGCTGGGAGATGAAGCTTAGAGGAAGTTGAGGCTCCATGACTGAGGGTAAGGAAGTTGGGCTGAATTTTGCGGTAAAGGAGGATGAAATGAATACAGGCTGCACTGTGGGAAATAACTGGGACAATGGGGACACTGAGAACAGTGTGGAGGCTCGTTTCTCAGGAAGAGACAAGACAGGTCATAAGAACAAGTAGGACCAGTAAGTGGGAGGAGAGAGAAGGACCTTGTAGAGAATAGTGAGCAGGACACCCTCACTGGTCCCACTGATTAAGAGTGTCTGGTCTGAATTTAGCCTGCAAACCTAATGGGATGCCAATGTCATTAATGATGGAGCTCTCAATCACCTATGCTGAGACTTTTCTTCTCCAGGAAAAATACCTCCAAGTCCTTCAGGATTCCTCGTAGACCAGGGTTCCTATTCTCCTTTGGCTCCCTGGTTGTCCCCCTCTGCACTAGCTTATTTCTGTAATTAGAAAACAGATATTCTTGCTAAGGGACCCTAGGCTCAGGTCTTCTCTTTGATTATCAGTGGAGCTGGGATTAAAATCCACACCTATAATTCAGCTGTTTGTTTTTACACAGGAATTTATAACTACTCCAAAACTGGAAATGTTTCCTTTACCTATGTCCCTCTCTTGGTCTCCCCACCCCATGCTCACAAGCTCACGGTTTCTTACACGTGCTTCTTTACCACAGCACACAGCCATGGCTGTGATCTCCAGCCATTTCTTCCATAATCTAAGCACCAGTCCCCACCCCTGCAGGAGGCTCCACCTCCTGGCCATGTGTTAGTCAAGAGGCTTTACCTCTTGGTCATGCGTTAGTCACTTAGTTGTGACCCCACGGACTGTAGCTCACCAAGTTCCTCTGTCCATGGGATTCTTCAGGCAAAAATACTGGATTGAATTGCCATTTCTTTCTCAGGGGACCTGACCCAGGGGTTGAACCTGGGTCTCCAGCATTGCAGGCAGATTCTTTACCATCGGAGCTATAGGGAAGTCCACCTCCAGGTCATAGCAGAATCCAAAGTTAACTCTGCTTCTATCTCCAGGAAATATGTGACTGGGGAATGTGGAGACATTATCATGGTCTTAGTGCTTGAACTGAGAATGGGAAGGGCTACCTAGGGGAGCCAGGTTTTACTCATGTGTTCATAGAAGCAAAGAAAGGTGATCTAGAAAGGGAAAAGAATAAAGCTGATATTCAGTGAAAAATAGAAATAGATTATGGTCTCAGAGAGATGGAAAGGGGAACTTAATCCCTAAAAGCACCCATGTTCCTTATTTGTCACCAGGAAGGCCAGTGAGTTTGCTATTCTGGGGATCCATGAGACATCTCTTTTCAATAAATCTCCGTGTGTTTTTCTTCAGGAAGGATAAATGGGTTTACAGTCTGTAGTAAACATTGTGAGCTATTTAAAGCAAAGCCTCACACATTCTTTTTTTTTTTTCCTAACAGAGCCTGTCTCTGAGTATAGGCAAAAATACCAGGTGCATTACAGCTAAGGGCTTGGCCTGTGATCTTCTTCTGATTAACAAGACTTAAAGGTCTGCTAGGTGGATGGAAAATGTTTTCCTCCTGAATAAAAGACAAGTACAATAAGAGTCTACCTTATCTTCTAGCACTCGGTTATGATTGTGTGAGGAAGATGCAATGTTTGGAACTGTTGCAGCTAGTTTGTGACCACAAAAGTATCATTTAGAATGAAAACTAACAGGCTGAAAAGAGCAGAGGAAAAGCATGTGGGTCCTTCACAGTGCTGTTGAATCACTGGAATATCCAATCCTAAAACTACCAAACTCTACCAAACCAAGCTTTTTATCATGTAAATGGATAAATAATCTTATTTTTTTTAGGTAATTTTAGTTAGGAATTCTAGCACTTACAGGCCAAAGTATTCTGAATGACATAATGCCCACAATCCCTGTATTTCAAATCTACAATGATTTCCATATTCTACCGCATCCAAATTCTACCTACTCTTGAAGATCCATTCAATGCCACCTACGGCCGGAAACCTTCTACACCACCAATGAGCCTTTATTATCTGTAGGAACACAAATTATCTGCTAATGTGAAGTGTCTGATTGGACATATGTCTGGCCTCCTGACACTCCTGGAAGGCAGAGCCGGCATCTTATTAAAAGAAGAATCAATCTTTTAGCCCTCTGTACCAGACCCTGCACTGAGTACTTTAAAATGTTATTGCATTTAATACTAACAATGAGTCTATGATGTTAGCACTGTTATTTTATATATTTCCATTTCACAGATGAGAACACTGAAACTCAGAGAGGTTAAGATTTGCCAGAGGTTACTCAACTAGCAATGGCAAAGCCAGGATTCAAACCCAGGCATGCTAGAATCCCAAGCTCTTTTTGCTATTAGTACTTGCAGCCTTATTCTTTTTAATACTTGCTACATAGCTCACAATATATGGTATAGAATATCATAGAATATATAGAAATATTTCCTGACTGGATTACAGAATGAGACAATCCTCCTCCACATTGCCTGGAATTTATACTGATTGCAAAGTATGTTGGCAACTGTTCTGCCACTTATCTTCACAGTAGCCCTGTGTGTTCACCAGTCAGATTATCTCTGCAACAGTGATGGCACTTTCCATTCTTTCATGTACTATGCCATATCTTCCAGAGGATGGGGTGGGGAGATGTAATCCCCTCCACGCATTCCTCTTTTGGAAAAAAACAGGCTGAGGGTATTTCTGGCTGTGGGTATTTCATGTCAGGAGGCCAGACATGTCCAATCAGATACCTCACATTAGCAGATAATTTGTGTTCTTACAGATTATAAATGCTCATGGGTGGTGTAGAAGGCTCTGGAAGGAGGTGGCATTGAATGGATCTTAAAGGGTGAGTAAGATTTGTATGTGGTAGAATGTGGGAAGTCATTGTAGACATGGGATACAGGGATTGTGGACATTGTGTCATTCAATCCTTCCATGAGGAGGATACTGAGACACAAAACTCACATCATGGGTTGGGTCACTTCCATGGACACCCCCTGGCAAAGAAGCTAGGAGTCTGAAGATTGAAAAAGGAATATCTCTCAGCTGGTACAGGATGGAAATGTATTATAAACCGAATGTTTTTATTTTTTCAAAAATTCATATGTTAAAGGTCTAAACCCAAATATGATGGTATTTGGAGGTAGAACCTCTGGGAGGTAATTAGGTTTAGAAGAGGTCTTGTTAGTTCCCTTATAAGAAGAGAAAGAAAGAACTGAGCCCTCTCTCTCCATCCCCCACCTCCACACCCTCTGTCTCTCTCTCTGCCATGCAAGGAGAGTGACAAGACTTGTCTTTACGATAGGGAGAGGATCCTCACCGGGAACCAAATTTGCCTCCACCTGAATCTTGGACTCCCCAGCTTCCAAAATTGTGAGAAATATTTGATATCTGATATTTAAGTTACCTGGTCTATGATATTTTGTTATGGCAGACTGAGCAGGCTGATACAGGAGGTCTCAAGGAGTCAAAGAAAGAATGTGGATGGAGAAAAAAAACAAACAACAGTGTATGTTGTGGAGACAGGACTTTTCATTGCTAGCCATTAATTCAGGAAAACCTAAGGCATCAAGAGAAAATGAACCACCAGAGGGACATCTGTATGTCTGTGTTCCTGTGAATTTTTTGCTAGCAACACTTCATTTATCCAAAGGTCAGTATCCAGTGACCTTAATTACCCAGAAACCTTTGGTTTGCTTGTTCTTTTCAAAGGTCTCTGAGTAATCAGAGTAGTTGTCCCAAAGGTGTGGACTTTCCTTGCAGTCTTCCTCATCTTTCCCTCAGAGAATATGTAAACTTAGTTTGCATATGACTCTAGACAGCTCCGCCCTTTTACACACAGCAGAGCAGAGACTGGAAACTAGGATGAGAAGGGAAATATGTGATGCCACTACTGATCACAGGAAACAAGGATAGGCGACATGTGCAGAGAGAACAGAAACACAAGAATGTCTACAAAAATCAGCACAGCAGAACCCACTGGGACCATACGGGGCAGAAGAAAACATTTCAAACACCCCTCAAGGCCTTTACAGTGGTGTAAAATAACTTAATAATGGAAATTCACAATAATGACTTTGAACAAAGTTACTCAAAATCTGATTTGGTGCTGGAGAATCCAAATAAAGTCTGTGTTTCATTTAATAGTATTGGATAAATGTTCATTTTCTAGCTTTTGATGAATGTCCCAAGGTTATATAAACTGTTAGCATGAGGGGAAGCTGCATGCAAGGCATACATGCACACCATGTACTATCACTGTACTATCCGTTGTAAGTAACTTATTTATATGACTGCGTTGGATCTTAGTTGTGCCATGTGGGATCTTGGTTGCGTCATGCAGGATCTTTCATTGTGGCACACAAACTCTCTAGATGTGGTTCATGACCTTAGTTGCTCTGCGGCATGTGGGACCTCAGTTCTATGACCAGGGATCAAACCCGCATCTCCTACACTCCAGTATTCCTGCCTGAAAAATCCCATGGACAGAGGAGCCTGGCAGGCTACAGTTCATGGAGTTGCAAAGAGTTGGACGTGACTGAGCAAGCACGCATGCATGCTACTGCATTGCAACGCAGTTTCTTAACCACTGGCCCACCAGGGATGACCCTCTACTATTCTTCTACAGATACCAAAGTATTTCAAAACAAAAGGATTTTTTTTAAACTGAAAGAAAAAAAATTTAGTCATAATCATTTGTTTGAGAAAGACGGAGTTCACCACTTACAGCCAAGGAGACACAGGATGAACTGGGGCCTGGGAAAAGCCTCCGAGGACCACGGTTAACACTGGTGGAATTCAGCTCGGTCAAGTGATCATCTCCTACAGGGCTTGAGAAGACTGTGTGCCCAGAACGGGGAAGAAGCTCAAAACAATATTTAAAATTAAGTGATAGAAAATAAAATAAAGCTCTCAAACCATATGAATCTTTGACCTTTAGGTCAACAGCAATCAAGGTCCAGAAGGACCTCTGCATAGGCTTCAGCCAACAACTGTGACGTCTCCATTATATGTGGTGTGTCCACTGGACTCAACGTGGCCCGGTGAGGGCAGGAGAATAAGAGAAACCAAGGACCTTTTGTGGGAAGAAGTGAATGGACAGACGCAGGTATACTCACAACACAGACAGTGACAGACTTACAGAGTACGTTCAGAGCTAGACAGGAACCGGTCTATTGCAGAAGAGCAGGAAAAAGCTGGAGACAGAGGAGCAGCCACTTTTAGTTGAAANGAAGGACCTCTGCATAGGCTTCAGCCAACAACTGTGACGTCTCCATTATATGTGGTGTGTCCACTGGACTCAACGTGGCCCGGTGAGGGCAGGAGAATAAGAGAAACCAAGGACCTTTTGTGGGAAGAAGTGAATGGACAGACGCAGGTATACTCACAACACAGACAGTGACAGACTTACAGAGTACGTTCAGAGCTAGACAGGAACCGGTCTATTGCAGAAGAGCAGGAAAAAGCTGGAGACAGAGGAGCAGCCACTTTTAGTTGAAACAGAAAACAGCCACAGAAGTTGGGGGGAAGAAAAAAAATGCAGAGGTTAGTGTACAGGTGATCTTAGCCTAACTGAACATTCTACTAGAATCAAAGTGCCTTTAGGGGAGGGTAAGGAAAGGAGCATTTATTGCACAACATGGTTATACCACGCTGTACCTCTGAAAAGCACTTTAATAGCTAGAATTTCATTTGAGTCACAGAAATGCTTGGAAGGTTTACACTGTAGGTTGCTATCTTAATTAACCAAGTCAGAAAACAGGTGCCGGGAGGAAAGTTACCTGTCCAAGGGCATCCGATAGTTAGCATCTGAGGCAGAACCAAGGCCCAGTACCCTAAATTACTTGTTACGGTATTATGGTGCTGCTATGTACAGAAAGCCACCCCTCTCCTTCCCCTTCCTCTTCCTCATCACTAGCCAGGCCTCGTCTTGTATTCCATACATGAATCATCCCATGTAATATTCCCATATACAACATCCCCATATATAATGTTGCACATACTATTCAAGCCAACCTTGTGAAGTAGACACTATTAACTCTCATTTCCTAATCTGGAACCTGAGGCTTGGAAGCAGGATTGAATGTGACCAAAATAATTTGCTTAGTAAGAGGGATGGGGAGTTCAGCTCTATGATCTTTGAAAACACTTCAAGGAGAAAAACTTAACCAAGAGAAGACTGAGAAAACACTGGAAGTCATGTTGATTGTTGCATAATGTTGAGTAATGTTAAAATGGTTTTGTGGGGGAAAAAAAAGAGGGAAAACCCTGATCTGACCTCAAGGCCCTCTGACAGAACCACACACATTTAAAGTGAGCATCTTGATCACAGAGCCTCCCTTCTAAAGGCTAAAGCAACCTATTCCCCGTCCCCATCTGGCTAGCCCCCAGTAGATTCTGGATCAGGCAAGGAATGAAGCTCATCTTGAGCTCCGGGTCCCATTCCAAGAAAGAAAAGCCATGCATGGCTTTCTTTTATTTCCCAGAGTTACTCTAATCCCCGCATTAGGAAACCCCATGCAAATACTCCTTCATACCTTCAGGGCCCAAGGTTCTAAAAGGCTCTCCTAGCTTTGCCCACCTCTTCCCTCAACAAGACATCAAATTTCACTTTTTCATGAGGCAAGAGGCCAGGTAGAAAGCCAGGATCCTGGAGTCAAAATTGTTAAGGGCAAGCGGATTAAGACAATTCCCTTTCCCCTCTCTTGGGGATCTTCCCAACCCAGGGATCAAACCCAGGTCTCTCGCATTGCAGGCAAATTCTTTACCAGCTGAGCCACAAGGGGAGCCCAAGAATATTGGAGTGAGTAGCCTAATCCTTCTCCAGCAGATCTTCCTGACCCAGGAATTGCACCAGGGTCTCCTGCACCTCCTACTTCCCTGGTGGCTCAGATGGTAAAGTGTCCGTCTACAATGCGGGAGACCTGGGTTCGATCCCTGGGTTGGGAAGATCTGCTGGAGAAGGAAATGGCAATCCACTCCAGGACTATTGCCCGGAAAATCCCATGGACAGAGGAGCATGGTAGTCTACAGCCCATGGGGTCGCAAAGAGTTGGATACGACTGAGCGACTTCACTTCACTCCTGCACTGCAGGCAGATTCTTTACCAACTGAGCTATCAGGGAAGCCCAAAATAATTCATCATAAGGATGAAAAAACACAGACCATACCCTCTTTGCCCTTCTTCCCTCTTCTTTAGCTAACTTCCTATGGTATGTCCGTGCTGAGGAATCTTTGAGAATGTAGTTGGGTAGGGCCACTTCCTCCTTTCAGCCATCTCTGGCCATCTCATCATGATATTCCCTTTCCCTCTTTTAAACAAACATAGCCCTTTCTGCCTCTATAATTTACTTGACAATATAAACTTCCTTTGTGATAGACCTTACTGTGTCTTGTTAAATATGATTGTACATACACTTGATAGCGTGTTTCCAGATAAATTACAAGCCTCTTGTGGGAAGGACCTATGACTTATTCATCTAGTGGTTTTTACTTTACTGACCATTAGCCAAACAATGGTGGTTGAGAGTCAAATGTTCAGAATTCTAATCACAACTTCACTACTTAGAAGCCTCACAACCTCAGACCTCTCTATACCACAGTTTCCTCATATGCCATAGAGATAAAAAGAGTATCTCCCTCAGCTAGCTATGGTGAGACATGATCATATTGCTCATAGTGCCTGGCATGGTGCTCATGAACTATTAGCCAGTATTGTGCTACTGCTAAGTCGCTTCAGTCATGTCCAACTCTCTGCAACCCCAGAGACAACAGCCCACCAGGCTCCTCTGTCCCTGGGATTCTCCAGGCAAGAGTACTGGAGTGAGTTGCCATTTTCTTCTCCAATGCATGAAAGTGAAAACACTCAGTTGTGTCCG
>SJYV01018899.1:2063435-2123868 GCA_006410875.1 Neotragus pygmaeus | reverse complement strand
CCCCCCATTACTAGAACTTAGCTAGCACTTAGTACTGGATTAGTAATACTACTACTACTTTGCATTTGTTGTCCATTCCTATATATTTTAGATAGAATATTGTGTCTTAATTAACCTCACCAAACATCACTTTTTGCCTGGCTTTCTAGTTTTTGTAACTGTTATCTTTCCCTGACTACTAATATTTTAGCCATTAAAGGCCCATGCCAAAAAAAAATTGATTTATTTGTCTCTCCTCCAGCAGCACAAAAACCTTTGCCAAGTGAATAAATAAAGTTTGGTATCTGTGAGGTGGGCTATGGAGTTTGTTACATGAGAAATTTGGGACCCAGAAGGGAAGTGGCTTGCCAGAAGTCACCCAGCTGTTGACTCACAGTGGGATCAGAATTCATGCTTTTTTTTTTTTTTTTCATATAGACTATTACAAGTGAAACCATCAGTTACAAAGGAAGGTTTAAATAGAAAATAAATGCCAGGAAATTAGAAAATAAACAGAGACTGCTCCCCACTGAGAGGGCTTCTATTAGATGAGACAGAATTCTGGAATGACTTTGGCATTTTACTTTTATAACTCAATGTTTCCGGAAGGCTCTGCATTGAGATGAGAAGATGCACTAATAAGAGTAACCCTGATAAAACCACTCTTTCCTGGTTTCTTCCATTGACTCACATCCCCTTGACCAACTGCACACTCTCTGGCCAGCTGGTATGAAACGTCCACTAGAAATGGTGCCTTGGCTCAGTCATCCAGGGGCTTTTCACTCGAAATTATGAATCCCCGGCTTGACTTCCCTTTCACAAAGCCTTAGTAATGGATGACTCACAGTCTTCTCCATGGCAAGTTCCTGAGGATGATAAACAGAGATTGCTATAGGGCTTCAGAGAATGAATATGGGGCATAGTGGGGTGGATTCTGTGTTCTGGCCAGGAATTTCATCATCAAGCAATGGCGTATGGGCCCCCATTTGGACCCAGTTGACAAGACCATATCCTAATGATTACCCTGCTAATTCAGGGGACCAAGGTTGGAATGAAATACTATAATCCTTCAGTGACATTCAGTACTAAGAAAGACTCAATTGAAATTGAATTGTGTAATCTCAACCAAGTATTTTAAAAACACGGATAATGTCTGAGCTTTTATCGAAGGTTCTAGACCAATTTAAAAGACTATCCATCCAGGCTACCAAGATATACAGACATATTATAAAACATCTTCTAATTTTGGAAGGAGTGCCTCTTTAAAGTTTGATGACATTGTTTCTACACAGGCCAAAAAACAGAGTATGAACTCTGAACTCTTAAGATAGACAGCTCTATGCTTGTATCCTGGCTTTGCTCATTATTACTTGTATAACCTAGGTTCAGAAACTTAGTCACCCTCAGCCTCATTTCAGTTATCCATAAAATGGACTATTATATAAAATGACAATGAAAATAATAATAAAATACCAATTATTTCCCGGTGGTATTGTAATTCTATCATATACAAATTTAATTTAAATTATATAACCTCATAAGTCAGGCAGCATTAACATGTCTATTTTACTCATGAAGAAACTGAGACTCAGAGAAGTTAATTAACTTGCCTGAGGCAACTTAGCTGGCAACTTGAGAAGGATTCAATATAGTCAATACTATTTTTGAGAATTAAATGCTATAATACATGTAAAGGCTCAAATTAGTATTGACATATCTTAGGTGCTCAATAAAGTTGTGTCCTTTTACCATCCTAAAAGGTAAAGTGCAGCTACTGCTTAGGAAACTCATGAATTGGAGAAAATGAAGAGACATTTTAGGCTTTCCATAATAAGACACTGAATCAACTAAACTCTATTTCTTGCCTACGCATATCATATAATTCTTCTCTGATTCTTTAACCAAATATCATCTCCAGCTTCTCCTGAATAGTGTTCACAGCCTGCCCTTTTCTGGATTAGACACCTGACATAGAAATAACCACTGCTTGCCACTTTCACCACTTCCCCACCCCTGGTTTCTCAATTTCCTTTCTCAATTTCTCTACACGCAGCTTCAGAATTTCAAATGTCATGGAATCAGAGTACTAATAGTAACAGGTACACTTCAGTGAGTGTGTATGCCAGGGACTATGTTCCACTGTTTATGAGCTTTAACCCACTGAATCTCACAACAACACTCTGCAGGATCGGCTATGGTTATCCCTCCACTAAGAAGAAACAGTGACGTCAAAGTGATGCACAGTCAGTAACTGAAAAAGCCTGAATCTAAACCCATGTCTGTCTAATGACAAAGCCCAAGCACTTAACCATGAAATGCCTCTCAATTTATATTTGCAAAACTGAAGGCAGAGAGAGGCAGGGACATGTGGAGAATCATACAGTAAGTCAGATGCTGGGGGAAAAGGACACATTTCCTGACATCTCTTGAGCATGCTGCATCATACCCTAGCCTGGGCAACTCCTACATCCTTGGCCTGGACCATCCAACATTCACTCCCTTCTCTGTGCTGTGTCAGTAAATGCCATTACAGGTAAAACGGCAGCCAATACTCTCTAGGATTATACAATGTCAAGTAACTCACACTTCAGTCTGATTCACCACCATGTTCTATAAATACAAAACTTTATTTAAGCTTAAGTTCTTTTTCAACAGGCAGACATGAACCAAAAAAAGGGGGGGGGGGAAGCTTGCCATAAACCATGGAAATAATGGTATTTTAAAACTCTAATCTTTTGCTACTTGCAAGAAATATGATAAAATCTTGATCTTATTCAAAACGGTCACAGGAAAATTTTCTTCTTATCAGAAAGCTGCAGATACTGCAGTGGGTGGAGAATTAAACAGCAGAGGAGCAGTGAGATTTGAGGGTTGAAAGAGGTAAGCAGCATGTGCAGTGCAGAAGCTATAAGCAAAAACAAGTTCTTCCAAATAAGCAAATTCAATGAATTTATTGAAAAGCTTCAGTGCATAAAAACCTGTGTTGGGCACCAAAAAAAGGCAAAAAAATGATGATTGATAAGAATTGGCTCTTGTCCTCAAGGAGCTCAAAATCTGGGCTTTGGAAGGGAAGCTCAGAAGAGGAATCATTAATGAACCATGAGGGCTTCCCTGGTGGCTCAGATGGTAAAGGGTCTGCCTGCAATGCAGGAGACCCAGGTTTGATCCCTGGGTTTGGAAGATTCCCTAGAAAAGGAAATGGCACCACTGCAGTATTCTTGCCTGGGAAATCCCATGGACAGAGGAGCCTGGTGGGCTATTGTCCGTGAGTTCAGAAAGAATAGGACACAACTGAGCAACTAACAATACAAACCACACTGAAAAGCACAGGAAAAAGTTATAGGAGAGAAAATAAAGTGCTTCAGGGACTGAAATAGATTAAAAAATCTCACACTGTCTTGGAGGCTGGAAGAGACTTCAAGTAGAAGGTGGTATTTGAGATAGACCATATAAGAGATGCTAGGAGATGTATGCCCAAGGGAAAGAATAGAAGAATCAATAAACTGAGGATGAAAATGTGAAGAGCATGTAAGAGGAACACGGAGCAGATGGCTTGCTTTGTAAGTATATATAAAGAGAAATAAATGGAGGCAAAACTCTGGTAGACTTAGAAAATTATGGGCAGCCCAGATATGGTTAACAACAAGGAGTCCTTTGGGCTTCCCTTGTGGCTTAGCTGGTAAAGAATCTGTCCACAATGCGGGAGGCCTGGGTTTGATCCCTGGGTCAGGAAGATCCCCTGGAGAAGGGAAAGACTACCCACTCCAGTATTTTGCCCTAGAGAATTCCATGGACAGTCCATTGGAGGAGTCCTTTGGAGGTTTTGATCTGAGAAACGGCATGCTCAAAGTTGTGTTTATAGCCTAACTCCCCAGTCCAGAAGGTGATAGCATCAGTTGTAGAAGGATGATGTCAAGTAGAATGGAGGTTTTTTTAAATGCGTGAGAAAAAATTTACTGATTACATAACCAGATTCAATTTCCTTTTATTTCTAATGAAATGAATAGTTTTATAGGAAATCACTTTCTGGCTAGCTAACAATTGGCTTTTTTACATCCAAGAGACCTAAGACAAGCAGAAGATATTAAGAAGAGGTGGCAAGAATACACAGAAGAACCGTACAAAAAACAGCTTCATGACCCAGATAGTCATGATGGTGTGATCACTCACCTAGAGCCAGACATTCTGGAATGTGAAGTCAAGTGGGGCTTAGAAAGCATCACTACGAACAAAGCTAGTGGAGGTGATGGAATTCCAGTTGAGCTATTTCAAATCCTGAAAGATGATGCTGTGAAAGTGCTTCACTCAATATGCCAGCAAATTTGGAAAACTCAGCAGTTTCCCAGTCCTGGCCACAGTCCTGACTGGAAAAGGTTAGTTTTCATTCCAATCTCGAAGAAAGGCAATGCCAAAGAATGCTCAAACTACCACACAATTGCACTCATCTCACACACTAGTAAAGTAATGCTCAAAATTCTCCAAGCCAGGCTTCAGCAATACATGAATCATGAACTTCCAGATGTTCAAGCTGGTTTTAGAAAGGCAGAGGAACCAGAGATCAAATTGTCAACATTTGCTGGATCATAGAAAAAGCAAGAGAGTTCCAGAAAAACATCTACTTCTGCTTTATTGACTATGCCAAAGCCTTTGACTGTGTGAATCACAGTAAACTGTGGAAAATTCTGAAAGAGATGGGAATACCAGANTTTCATGGTTCATGTACTGTTGAACCCTGGCTTGGAGAATTTTGAGCATTACTTTGGTAGTGTGTGAGATGAGTGCAATTGTGCAGTAGTTTGAACATTCTTTGGCATTGCCTTTCTTTGGGATTAGAATGAAAACTGACCTTTTCCAGTCCTGTGACCACTGCTGAGTCTTCCAAATTTGCTGGCATATTGAGAGCAGCACTTTCACAGCATCATCTTTCATGATTTGAAATAGCTCAACTGGAATTCCATCACCTCCCTAGCTTTGTTCATAGTGATGCTTCCTAAGACCTACTTGGCTTCACATTCCAGGATATCTACCTCTAGGTAAGCACACCATCGTGGTTATCTGCGTCATGAAGATCTTTTTTATATAATTCTTCTGTGTATTCTTGCCACTTCTTCTTACCATCTGCTTCTGTTAGGTCCATACTATTTCTGTTCTTTATTGTGCGCATCTTTGCATGAAAAGTTCCCTTGGTATCTCTGATTTTCTTAAAGAGATCTCTAGTCTTTCTCATTCTATTGTTTTCCTCTATTTCTTTACATTGATCACTGAGGAAGGCTTTCTTATCTCTCCTTGCTATCCTTTGGAACTCTGCATTCAAATGNGTTTCTCAAGAGGCAGGTTAGGTGGTCTGGTATTCCCATCTCTTTCAGAATTTTCCACAGTTTACTGTGATCCACACAGTCAAAGGCTTTGGCATAGTCAATAAAGCAGAAGTAGATGTTTTTCTGGAACTCTCTTGCTTTTTCAGTGATCCAGTGCATGTTGGCAATTTGATCTCTGGTTCCTCTGCCTTTTCTAAAACCAGCTTGAACATCAGGAAGTTCACGGTTGACGTATTGCTGAAGCGTGGCTTGGAGAATTTTGAGCATTACTTTACTAGCCTGTGAGATGAGTGCAACTGTGCAGTAGTGTGAGAATTCTTTGGCATTGCCTTTCTTTAACTCCATCAAAACGCACAGCTGTGGAGAAGGAAATACAGCCCACTCCAGCACTCTTGATTGGGAAATCCCATGGACAGAGAAGCCCGGCGGGCTACAGTCCTTGGGGCCACAAAGAGGTGGACATGACTGAGCACGCACATATATACACAAGGATATATTGTACAGTGCAGAGAATACAGCCAATATTTTGTAATAACAATAAACAGAGTATAACCTTTAAAATTTGTGAATCACTATGTTGTACACCTGAAACATACAGTTGTAATTCAACTATACCACAATTTTTTAAAAAAATCATCTCTGTTAAAGAAATTAAAAAACAACAATAACTTCACAGCTACCTTCTGGTAAATACTATTCCAGTCCAGATCTTTCAGAAGAAAAGACTGTGCCCCAAGGAAGACAGGTAACTTAAGGTTTCAAATTCAGCTCTTGCAGCCCCAGAGGACTGGGTTTAACCATCCCACTAACACTGGACCTGGGCCCAGTGGAAACGGGGTGGGTTTGGGGGAGAGCCCAGAGAGTTTGGTGAAGAATGATTTCTATTCCAAAGCTGCATTTGCATCTTGTTATTCGCCTTCTCACCAATTCTGGATGACAAAAAGATAGCACTGTGAGGAGAGATTCTGAGCATATATCGTTCACAGAAGGCTGGAAAGACTCTAGGAGAACAGAAATTCAGGATTCACAAATGCTAATAAGCCATGAATCACAGAAAAGTTACTTAACTGAGGAAACAGCAAAATGGTAGGAGGCTTGGAATTAGAAGCTCTCTGTTTGTTTCCCCTATCTAGCAACAGGACAAAGCTTCTGCTTAATCAATTCCCACCTAATCAGAGAGCCATCTTAACACTGTCTCCCAGAGCAGCAAATTAGCCTAATAGTGAGTGACTGTAGCAATCAGGAAGGCATTGGTGGGGAGGCTGGGGATGGAAACATGTTAGTGCTGGAGGGTGGGAGAAGCAATTGGCTAGTGCTAAGGGGTTCAGTTCAGTTCAGTCGCTCAGTCATGTCCGATTCTTTGCAACCCCATGAATCGCAGCATGCCAGGCCTNGAGAAGACTCTTGAGAGTCCCTTGGACTGCAAGAAGATCCAACTAGTCCATTCTAAAAGAGATCAGTCCTGAGTGTTCATTGGAAGGACTGATGCTGAAGCTGAAACTCCAATACTTTGGCCACCTCATGTGAAGAGTTGACTCATTGGAAAAGACCTTGATGCTGGGAGAGATTGGGGGCAGGAGGAGAGGGGACGACAGAGGATGAGATTGTTGAATGGCATCACCGACTCAATGGACATGAGTTTGGGTGAACTCTGGGAGTTGGTGATGGACAGGGAGGCCTGTTGTGCTGCAATTCATGGGGTCGAAAAGAGTCGGACACAATGTAGTGACTGAACTGAACTTCCAATTATGTGCTGTTTGGGATTAGCATAGCTTCCTTGGTGGCTCAGATGGTAAAGAATCTTCCTGCAATGCGGGAGACCCAGGTTCAATCCCTGGGTCAGGAAGATTCCTTAGAGAAGAGATTCTTGCCTGGAGAATCCCATGGCTAGAGGAGCCTGGCAGGCTATAGTCCATGGGGTTACAAAGAATCAGACATGACTGAGTGACTAACACTTTCACTTTCAATGGAATTAGGATACATAAAATAAATGAAGAATCATTACAAATGTAAGCAACACTTCATGGAGAAATAAGGGAGACAAAAGGAAAAACACAAGAAGAGAATTATCTGTGTTAAGGATGGTTCTTGTTGCTAAAGGGAACAGATATCAGGTGGATCAAGTCCCCTCAGCTAGTGACACTGGGGAGAAAGGCTACATTTGGCAAGGCTTGGGTTCCATTTCCCCATTTCTGGCTCCAAATAATCTCTTTGATCTTGGGGAAATTCCAGGTTAACTTCTATGTGATGGAAGCATGATACCTACCTTGTAGAGTTTCAGTTAAAATACTTCCCATAAAGCCTGGCCCATAGTAACTAAGTGATGAATGGTAACTAAAATGTCCTTATTATTGTCAATTTTTACTTACTTCTGTGATCCCATCTCCTACCACTTTCCCCACATTCACTCAGTGCCATGCACACTTACCAGGCTCATTATTGCTTCATATTCTTTGCAGTTGCTGTTTCCTTTGCCTGACATAATATTTCCCCAGATTAACACATGCAGACTCCTCTTCAATATTCTTTTCCCAGGTCATAGGGGGCTGATCTCTTGAAGCTTTCTGAATACCTCAAACAATGTCCACACCTCTGCTTCATCTCATCTTTTTTGTTGTCATTCTTCATAGCACTTGTGTATATAAACTTGTCTCATTCATGTTTTATATGTCTCCTTTCTTATTTCCTGGTTCCCAATGAAGGAATCTCATCAGTATTATTTTTTAGTAGATCTTTGACAACAGGCCCTAGCACATGAAGTGAAGTGAAGAGAAGTCGCTCAGTCGTGTCTGACTTTTTGTGACCCCATGGACTGTAGCCCACCACATAGTAGGTGTTTAAAATATGTTTCTCTGACTATTGACAGAAATAAACTATGTAACACACAGAAACCACCCAGAACATGGTGACTATTAAATCAATGTTAGTTCCCACTCCCTTGCACGGGTCCAGAGAATGACTGCTCCAAAGTGAAGAAAGACAAGATGAAAGGAAAACAAAAGACAGTATATTTGTCCAAGGTTAGGTTAGCCCAGGTTTTGAGGTCTAGTTCTCTGCCTTGACACAGCAGATGCTTCACAGAAGGTGAAGGCTCAGGTGGTCATTCTAGATGGATGTTTCAGGAGATGAGGCTTTTTCTTTATGGAGGAAGAGGTTCTGTAAATAAGTGGACAAGTGTGATTCTGAGGAACGTCATCAGGAAAAATGGCTTGCAGGAATCTTACAAATGCTTTAGAAAAATAAATAAGGATGGAAAAGCCAAGCACCATCACAGACTTTCAGTGGAGAGTGCCTTTTCCAGCTGCTTAATGTTTTTAGATGTCAAGAAATCTCCTTCCAGCAATGGATCAAAATGAGTAGAGATGAGGGAACCCAAATATAACTATTCTCCATCCTACTTCAACCTACTGCAATGGAGTTCCAGGTAAATCTTGTGTATGAAGAAAGAGCTTTGATTTGGAAACCTAATTCTTGCCCACCCTCTGCATTTCATATGTGAGATGATGGTGGCCCCAAGGATTAAACAGAAGAACTGGGTGAGTACACTGCTCCTGACTGCTGATGGGGGTCTTTCCATCACCCCATTCTCAGAAGAGCTGGGACTTGAATTTCGCTGACATGTATTCTGGGGCTCAATTTCCAGGAACTCCAGAATCCTGAGTTGTTCATGACACAAAAAGAGGAGGCACATGATTAACAACCTCAATTCAAGACCAGTGAATATACAGTACAACTGCCATGCTGACTTGAACGGCTCCCATGGCGTATGCCCTGAGAGTGGCTGGGCTAAGGCCTTCCCTATGCCCTTCCTGGGATGACCCATGTAAGAGAGATATGTCTTAGTACTTGAGGCTGACAAAAGTGACAGGAAGACAGGCAAAATCCCATTATTTAGGAGTCCTGGGCTTCTGTCTTTACCTTGAAGAGAGCCTGATGCTGGAGACAGAAAATTCTCCAGCATCAAACACCCAAAGCTTCTGAGGGGTGAGTTGGGCTATGAGACAACAGAGAAGCTGCAGAGAACTGAGGCACAGGATTGACTTTGGCATTTTATTGTATACTCAAAATTCTCCTAATAGTTTTAAGACATTAGATTTCCCTCCATATATAATTTTTATAACATGTAAAGAATGCACAGATATAAACATATGCATTTTATTAATGTTTATCAATAAATAGAATTTATCAATAAAGAAAACAAGGCTCCTGTTTTTCCTAGAACACATTCTTGGAAACTGCATCAAAAAGTGGATTGCATCATAAAGCCAAGGGTATAGAAACAAATTAGAATCAGGGGTCCTAGTACTTCAAAGCTTTAGCTTCAAATAAATCATATGTATAACTAACAATTTCATAAAACCAAAATAAAATCATCATTAAAACTTGCAAGCCTTTGAAGATATATATTTAAATCCCATGTTCTGTATAATGGGCACACATGTACTTTATATGCTGATTACACAAGGGGACTTAGTTTGCTAGAAAATGCATGAGTGGCCCTACTTGTAATTCTGCTTTATTAAAAATGTAAACAAAATGGAGGTGCTATCTAGATAACACTAAGCAATAATTAACAATAATTTACATAGACTATCAGATTTTTTTAAATCTCAAATTATTTGCTTCAGTATCTCAATACACTCTTTATATAACTATTAGCTTATCATTCATGATCTAATTCATGTTGGAGGGTTCTTTTCACATATATATATATATATATATATATATATAGAGAGAGAGAGAGAGAGAGAGAGAGAATTAACAGGGTGGGGACAATTTCCATGACCCAAGTCTTTGTCTAAATAAATGTTTTCATGGCAAAACAGTATTTGAATTTATTCCATGTTATTCTGAAGTTACATGAAAAATTAGGCTCATTATCATAAAATTTAGACTGTAGTCCTCATCTCTCTCTACCTACCTCTTTGAGAACAACAAAACCCTTCAAATGAGAGTGTTTGTGATGTACAAATTTGCAGTGTTGGTGTGTTTTGGGTAGCTTAGAATAATCAAATGCAGAGGGGGTAAATTTGGGCAAATGGACCCCCCAAAAGATGATCCCTTGGTACTGTTTTTCAGTATAGGAAGCTCATTCTCTAAACTGGTCCACCTCTTGGTGAAGAAATTCTTAGACTTTGACTACTCAGGAGCACTCAAAGTAATTCAAAGTCATAGTAAGCAAAATGGCATTTTATGATTTACGGCACATCATCACAAAAATAATCTAATTTCCCTCCACAACAGCTTCATGAAGTAGGCAGGAGAGATTGTTTCTGAGGCCGGAGAGGTCCAGTTACTAGTTCACGGTCACACAGTAAGTCACAGCAATTGATTCAGGGCCCGTGCAGCTTCTCCTCTCTCTCATCCTTACTGCACGTTCATGGAAGTTGTGGACCATGTGGGCAGCAGCCCAACAGATACAGTGTGAGTCTCACTGCCAGGATCAGGGCCTTGCAGTTCAAGACTTTGCTGATCTCTCCTTTGTATTAGAGGAGGATCATCCTCCTAAAGGTGTTGCCTCCTAAGCTCCAATCTTGTTAATGGCACAGGGACAGTGACTCAAAAAAGCACAGGCAGTTGGTCCATCCAGAGTCAATGTACAAGACAGGACTTGGATAAACTTTCTTCTTATATGATGAGAATAAGTCCCCAGATGAATCTGCTCCCACTGATCAGTGACAACCCCAGGCTACACCAGGAGCATTTCAGCATGGTGCATCTTTCTCAATAGCATTTGGGAGTTCCAAGTCACATTTCTCATTAGAGTCTTTTCTCGTTCCCTAACAAGTGATTTTCTCCACACAAAAAATTGTAAGCCTTTGCAGGACTCAGAATTTTTCTTTTTTCTTTTTTGGCATTTGGATTGTTTGACGGCAATCTTTTCTTTCTCATTCCAAAGTCTCTTCCAGGCTGGTGCAATTCCAGAAATAAAGTAAACATCAGTGGAAATGATATCTGACTTCTTACACAGCAGGAACAAGGACAGTATGAAGTCCTGAGATGCTATCAAACCACAGCCAAGACCAAAGTAGAAACCTCACAGGACTCTGGGACGTGGCAGTGTTTACTTCCCTGGGACCTTCACTTTGGGACAGGTGGCAAGAGCTGTTAACTTGGTTTTGAATGAAAGACATCCAGGTTTATCTGAAGGGCAAATCTGGCAAAGTCAAAGGTCTAGAAGGCCCAGCTGAGGTGGCTAGTTCCTTTGAAACAAAGTCAAAAGGCAGGCAGGTCACACCTTTTCGAGGTAGCTGATGGCTATAGCAGCATCCTGTTGTCATAGAAACAGAAAGGAATCTTAGCGATCCCCTGGTCCAAACTTCAGTTGATAGATGAAGAAAGTAAGGTACAGGGAAGGAAGGGCATGGGTCACAATCTCACATCACGTTAGAGGTGGAGCCAAGGCTGGAATCCAGGTCCTCTGGCTTCGAGTGAAGCGCTGTTTTTCCACCTTGAGCCCTGCTTGGTCCTGCTCCTCCACCTGGGGAAAGTGCAAGGAGTGACAAGTCTTGGCAGCGCGAGCCTCCAACATTTCTCTCCTTTGGGAGCAGCAAGGCCAGATTCAAGGGTTATAAACTGGTACCACGGACTTTGCCTCAAACTCATGGGAAAGATTCCAAAATCTTTCAATAAACACTATGATGTCACTGGTCCTGCCCAAGGCTCTCAGGGAAATTATTTGTTCTAGGAAAGTGAGCATCTCAGAGCAGGAGGGCTTGAGGCCATGGCACTGGTCAGGAGCTGTCTTTCTTCTGCTTCCCTCCGAGGTTGCTGCAGAAATGGTTTTTCTCTGAAAGATGGTTGCCCTGTTTCTTCCATGGTGAATAAATGGAACATGTCCTGAAGAGAAGGACTGACACGGACATAAGGAAGAGGAAGCAGAAGTCTGTGATGGACACGGGAGGATGCACAGTTGGACCCAGACTCTGGGTGGAAAGTGTATTAGTGTCTGGCACAGAGCAGGACAGAGATGAGCCAGTGAGCAGTCTGAACATGGCTGTGACAGACACGAACAAGCAAGAGATGCGTGCTTTTGGAACAGAACTCTGACCAAGGCAGGCGCGGGGAGGATGTGTTTTGGCAGTGCATGTGAGCAGGCACAGCAAAGAAGGACTATTTGGAAATGTCTATGATTGTGATAGGACACAGTGAGCGATTCTGTTTGGAACACGAGCAAGACAAACCAGACATAGTAAGGGTATATATTGGGGACAACAGAGACTATGAGGCAAGGGTGACTATGAGGCCAGAAAGAGGGAGTGCTAGGAAATAAAAAGATCCCTTCCAGGGGGGATCTCTGGAGAAGAACCTCCCAGTGAACAAGGGGGCCATCCTGTCCCCTGCCACCTGCTGGAATCCTGGAGGAAAAGCTCGATGGGCACAGCGTGCCTGCACCAACAGATGGAATGCTGGGTGAAGCGGACACCAGGTGCAGTCATGCACGGGCAGCAGCTTAGGACCTGCCCTCTCTCGGAGGGATGGCTGTCTTCAGGGTCACTGCCCCTGGGGCCTAAGTGTCACTGGGCTGTGCAGCCACCAGAGGAGAACTTGCTGGGGGGTGGGACTGACTCTCCCATTGGCCACCACATTCCACTGCATCCCTAGAGAGGGGAGAAGATCACAGAACCTCAGAGTTGGAATGGACAGACAGTCTGGTGCAAGAACCCACCCACTGCAGGAAAGCCCCTTGTGCCATGCAGACAGGTGGTTGTTTAGCCCCTGCTTAGGAATCTCCACTGACCCACCAGGCCATATTATTTTTGATCAGCTTTAGTTATTGGAAATAGCTTATTAATGTTTTGCCAAAATGAGCCTTCCTACAGCTTCTACCCAGTGGAACTACTATGCCCTCCAGGCCCACTCAAAATTCTCTCTGCTAATTATATCCTCCAAGTTTTCTCTTCTCCAGGCTACATATTTCCATTTTCTTTAATAGTTCATTATATACTATGGTTTCCAGATGATTGCCCATAATGGTCACTGTCCTCTAAACACAATCCTTATTAAAATTATCTCTTATGGAATACAGAACTAGGAAAGAGCCCAAATCTACATAGTGAATCTGATTTATGTCACAAACTTTTCATCATCAATTTAGTTTACTTCTATGGATGTGATTAAGTTCATTTCCAACAATGATAATATTCTATTGGTTACGTGTTCAGTTAATTGCCAGGTTTTCTCTCTTTTGATACAAATAGCTGTCAATTCCTATGGTCCTTTACTACACTGGTGCAATTTTTATTTATGTGTATATTTATTTATTTACTCATTCACTTATTTTGCCAAAATATAGGACATTGCATTTGTCTCAGTTTAATTTCATCTTATTGATTTGGTATCATTTTAGTCAATTGAGATCATTCTAAATCATAACAATTTCAACATTCAAGATAGGATTATTTAGCACTGACTCAAGTGAGACGTTAAGGCTTCTACAAGCACATAAGAAGATCAGATATTTGGAACAGGGGGACACATGTACACCTGTGGCTGATTCATTTCAATGTATGGCAAAATCCACCACAATATTTTAAAGTAATTAGTCTCTTATAATAAATAAATTCATCTTTAAAAACATGAAAAAAAAAGATCAGATAACTATTGCTACCTAGATTTTTCAGTTTAGTATCATTTGCCTTTTCAGTCAAGAGAAAAAAAACTATTGATCAAACAGGGATAAACCAGAGCCTGTGGTTCCCCAACACAGACTAGCCTTCCAGCAGATGGGTAATCATCAGGGTGCCTGGGAATGGACCCACCCATGGAAGGCTTCGTGCAATGCCTTGCTGAAATGTCTCTGTCAAGCAGGAAGTCTGTCCTAATAGATAATGAAATGAGTTGACATGAATTTTTTTTTTTAATGAAACAACACTGACTCTTGCATATATACCATTTGTGTAATAACTGTTTTCAATTTTTGGTAAGGTCTACTTCAAGTTGTGAGGCTACAGTTTCTGGAGTCTACTTTATTCTTTCTTTAAGAACTAGGGCAATATTTACTGATCTCCAAGCTGCTATAAAACCCTGAGTCCACAAAAGAGCACCAGTCAAAGGTCTCATCAACCAGTTCCTTTAATCCTCTGAGAAATATTAATAATACATCTTGGCTCAGAGACAGTTAAAAGCTTTCCATAAATCTCAGGCAGCAACTTTCTCCCCGTGATGTTCTCTTCTTTCCAGTTGGAAGACTATCTTACTGAAGCAAAATATGTAAGATTTCTTCCCTAAATAATGAGAGCTAACTATTTTTGGGTTTTCCACTTGCTCTGAACATAGCTATTGATTCATCCTTAGTTATATTTTCCTTCGTTCAGATTTTTCACATGCCATTTTCAAGCATGAGCTCCCTAGAAAAACTCAAAATGAAACCTCATGTCTTCACATACCCCTCGTATTTTCCTCTGTTTTTATTCACTGAACATATCTATTAAAAGAATGATTGAATAGAAAGGAAGAAAGAAAAGAAGGAGAGAATGAAAGAAGAAAGGAAGGACAGGAGGGAGGAGAAAGAGGAGAAGGAAGGGTTTCTCCTTTCTTACTGGCCAAATTCCCTTTGCATCACACTTTTTATTATCATTAGCAACAATAAAAACAATCACTCATTAGGGTAGCACCTGTATGTCCAGGCCTGGGCTAAGTGTGTTATAGGCATTAATTAGCATAGTTTAAACCCATTTAACAGACAAGGAAACTGAGTTTCAGAGTTAAATATTTGCTCAAATTTATTCAGTTAATAAGTAAATCAGACCTTAAAAATTCTGGTCAACTTTGACTCCAAAATTTGGACCCTGAATTGTCCTGATACACTGTCACTCATCATCTTAAGAACCATTACTGCTAAGTTCAGTATTCAGGTTCTGTGTCTCCAGCATTTCCATGTCCCATTATGATGGACTCTAGGGTAAAAGGAATATGCACATGGGTGCATATTACATCTACTCCTCCTATGGGAAGCTTACAGTATGATGTGTCTTCTTCTTTTACTGAAATACAGTGTGACTGGGACACTAACATGGAACTCTTTCCTCTTGCCCACTAAAGGAGCATCTTTGCCAACAGGTGCACATATTTTCTGTGATGCAGAACCAAAGAGACTAGGTGGAAAAGGGAAAAGAAACTGTGAAGTCAGGATAGCAGAGAGAGTAGAGGAAGGGGTTAAGTGAGTAAGCATAACAAAGAATGAGCAGAGGGGATGGAAGACAGAATGGGAAGACCTGGGATAAACAAAACCACTGAGTTGGGTGTGTGGAAGGCTCCAGAGCAGTTGCGGAGCTTGGGAGGAGGTTCTTTGAAAAGTATCTCCAAGAGGTTACACTCCTTCTCTCATATAATCCTTCCAGATAGTCAATTAATGATTGAGACTTCTGCAGAATTGCTATTGGATACTTGGTACCACTCCTTTTTATCCAGACAATATCAGTATAGCTCTTGTCAAGGAGAGAAGAAAGGAAAATATCCCAGCCTCC
The DNA here is from genome assembly GCA_006410875.1 of Neotragus pygmaeus. Taxonomy (NCBI): domain Eukaryota; kingdom Metazoa; phylum Chordata; class Mammalia; order Artiodactyla; family Bovidae; genus Neotragus; species Neotragus pygmaeus. The sequence continues at coordinate 2,108,102 of SJYV01018899.1, read as the reverse complement.
TAACTCCATGGAGAACTCACAACTGACTCCTGCTCAGCAGAAAAGGAGACCTGAGAATAACGACAGGGTGATCTTGCATCCTAGTTGGCCTGTGTCAGTCTCAGTTGACACTATTGTATGAATCACAGTTAATAGTTTACTGTCGTCTCCATTTAAGGTCTTCATTCAAGATACAGAATTGGTGCAGTGTGCTGTGCCCCAAGAGATATCATTTCCACATCTCTCCATAGAGTTTTCCAAGCAAGAATACTGAGGTGGGTTGTCACTTCCTACTCCAGGGGATCTTCCCAGTCCAGGGATTGAACCCACATCTCCTGCATTGGCAGGTGAATTCTTTACCACTGAAACCTCATACAATGGGAACATGACTTTAACATTCAGTGAGTGCCATTTGCTTTCAACTGCAAGGCCACCCTATTAACTAAGAAATGCAAACAGTAAACCAGGAGACAGGAACCTGGATTCTGATGTCTTTTTAGCCTTCAGTCATGGCATGCCTCTGATGACTGAGTCCCTTTCCTATACCTCACTTTCCTCACGCATTAAACCAGGAGGGTAATCTATGAGATCCTTTGCAGCTTTGACATTCTGGTTCTATGAGTAGCAGAGATGGTGGGTGACAGATACAGACCTTCTGACTGGGCACCAGCTGTGTGTGGGTCTGTTCTCCAAAGCTGTGGGTATTTGAATTTGGCTTTTAATATTCTATTGTTAGTATCTGATACTTTATGTTCTGTGTGGAGGGAGGAGGTTTCTCTGGAAACACAGGAAGATAATTTGGGGATTTGTATTAAAGAATCTGAAATACCTCAATTTTTTGAATCTGTGAAGTCACACTACAAAGCTGTTAAATGTATCTGGCTAAGATAGGACAGGGAGGGGCGGAGATGCCACAACTTAAAATGCAGTGAGATCACAACTGTCTTTCCTCAAACATATGCTTGATCAGAAACATTGGCAGAGCCACTCAAAACCCCTGGTGCAAAACACCATTAAAAAAGAATCTCTGATATTTTAACAGATGAATTTTTAAAATGCAATTTCTTGTTTTAATAGTTTTACTAAAATCCTTTACAATTCATGAAACATTCTGATATCATTATATCATTCCACATATAACCTTCAACGTAACTCTGTAAGGAAGGCAGGTAGGTACAACGTAGGGGCATGGATTGACTGATAGGTAATATTGGATCTAGTGCTATAAATCAGGTGGCCTGCCTCCCAAATCAGGAATTCTGTCTACTGGGAAACATGGAAATCACTGTACGGTGTAGAGTTTTGTGATGAAGTTTAATGTGAATGGTTGATGAGACAGAGTTAAAATTACATTTGTTCCAGGAGAAGAGGGAGAAGGAGGAAAAGAAGGAAAAAGAGGAAAAGAGGAGAAAGATCACTAAGTCATCTTTCACAAAATTGTCCAGAGACTACGTGCATCAGAGTTCTCTTGAATACCCATAACAAATCCAGATTCTTAGGACCCACACACCAGACCTCTAACGACAGTGTGGGAGTAGGGAGAGGGCAGAGGTGAGGAGGGGAGAGCAGAAATCTGCATTTTCAAAAGGTGCTTTCATAATATTCTTGGGCACATGGAAGTATGATTCCCCGAGGAGGTGAATGTCTAATTATTCTACTCACACCTGAAGCAGAGTTTAGCAACAGAAACATAGGGAAGAGAAAGGACATGTGAATAGGAAGAACTAGAGTTTAAGGCATTCAGTGATTCTTCACAAAGGATCAGAAAGAAAGCATTGAATTGCATGCAAACAGTTCATTTTAGCTGGGTGGACAAGTGGTAATTGTTGGCTATTATGACATTGATGATTAAATGAGGAAAGATTTGGTGATGAATCATAAAATTGAGATAGCAAACAATGTAAATGCACAAAAAATGAGTTGCACAAAGCAATATTTTTTAAGGTGTTTTTTATGTGATGAAAAAAATAATGACTGGGTACAACTAACTGATAAAAACTAATAGAACTGTTTATAAACAGTGAGCATATAAACTTGTACTGAGTTATTAGTAAGTTCAATGGCTCAGAAGGTGACAGTCTAGGCCAATTTCTTCATTTGTCTTTAGAGCACTATCAACCAGAACAGAATATTGATGCTGGAAGATCCAGTATTTCCCAAATATGCAGTGCTTTCCATAGATGATATTCCAAACAAAGAGGCATAGCACTAAACAACCTGAATTGCAATAAGGAGATTCTATACTTCTTTCACTCATTCTGCTCATTTTAAAGAGAAATACTCAGTTTGGCCCCACTCTGGCTTTAATAAGTCTCTAGTACCTAATAAAATGGAGAGTAGGCCTTTACTCAGAGATTTTGGCAAGCAATATTATTAAATTTTAATACTAATAAAAATTTATGCAAATAACAATAATTTGTTTCCATTGTATTTTTTTTAAAATCATCTTCCGTATGTGATTTTGCATTTAAGGTCATGATAGAGTTTCCAGTTTCCAGAAATCAAATTGCCAACATGTGCTGGATCATCAAAAAAGCAAGAGCGTTCTAGAAAAAACATCTATTTCTGCTTTATTGACTATGCCAAAGCCTTTGACTGTGTGGATCACAATAAACTGTGGGAAATTTGGAAAGAGATGGGAATGCCAGACCACCTGACCTGCCTCTTGAGAAATCTGTATGCAGGTCAGGAAGCAACAGTTCAAACTGGACATGGAACAACAGACTGGTTCCAAATAGGAAAAGGAGTATGTCAAGGCTGTATATTNACATTATTCTTCACATGGCATGAATATTGCAAAAAAAAAAAAAAATCATGATGTTTATCTTCTCCTGGAGACACTCTTGTTTGTGGACACCCAGAATAAGATGAAGCTTTATCACTCTATGCACCAGGGCCGAGTGTCACTACAGAGAGGACCAAGCACACATTTACATGGTGGTATGGTTTTCTAGTGGGTCTCTTAGTGTGCTTTGGAAGTGATTCCTTCCTGAACAGCTGCTCTGACTAAATCGGGAGGGCTGTGTCTCTGCCAAGTACATGCTGTAAGGGAACAAGCTTGTAGAGCCTGCCTCATAGAAAGGGCTTATCTGCAAGCTTACTGCCGGCACTCTAACCACGGACATTCAGAGCCCTTCCTCTCACAAACACCTGCCTTTTACAGGGGTTTCCACTCTATTGTCCTGTCTTGGGAGTGGGTGTGGATTAAGGGGAGTCAAACGATGCAGGGGCTGCACGGTAGTAGGCAGATAACAGCATACAGAACTCCTGGCTCCTGCTATCCCCTGGCAGAGGTAAGGAGTTTGTTTGTTGCAAAGACCAGAGGATTAGTTTAAAGCAGGGTTTCTCAACCTCAGATTTATTTTGAAATTTGGGACCAGATAATTCTTGGGAGGAGTGGGATGTCTCATGCATTCTTGGATGTTTAGTAGCATCTCTTGCCTCTATCTACTGGCTGCCAGTGGCATCCACTAGTTTTTTTGTTTTGTTTTCTTTTTTGGCCATACCATGCAGCATGTGGAACTTCCCGACCAAAGATAGAACCGATGCCCCCTGCAATGGAAGCACAGAGTCTTAACCACTGGACTGCCAGGGAAGTCCAACATCCACCAGTTGTGAAAACAAAAAATGCCTTCAGACATTGCTAAAGGTCCCCTGGCGAACAAAACTGCCCCTAATTGAGAACTGCCAGTTTAAATCCAAACTGTCTCAATAGTTTAAGACATGGTGTTAGTTTCTCAGTCATGCCTGACTCTTTGCAACCCCATGGACTATAGCCTCTGTACATGGAATTCTCCAGGAAAGAATATGGGGTGGGTAAGCCATTCCATTTTCCAGGGCATCTTCCTGACCGAGGGATCAAACCTGGGTCTCCTGCATTGTGGGCAGATTCTTTACTGTCTGAGCAACTAGGGAAGCCCCTTAAGACATGGAGCTAGACCTAAACTTGAAGCATTATCTACTTCTACTTTCTCATTTTATTGCTGCAGAGAGAAATGATAGCAATCAGCAAGAAATTAGAAGACAATTTTCGCTTGTTCCAGTATACTAATGGTTCTCAATCCTGCTATATACATTAGAGCTCCTAAAACATGCATTTCTGGTCCCTAACCAGACCAATTAAAATAGAATCTCACATGTGGAAGCCAGGAGCTCCCAGTGACTCTAGCGTGCAGCCAGGGTCAAGGGTCAGAGACTCACATCGCACTGCCTCTGTGCTTGCCTCCAATAAATCACCTTGAGCACCCCTGGAGTAGGGTGTGGTTTGGGGTTTGCCCTGCAGGGTGACGTGCACAGCGGGGCACCAATCTAAGAGGCCTGGTACATGGGGCCCTAATACCCTAGAAACAAGAGCACTTGCAGGGCTAAAGGGGGAAAACAAATACACATAGTGTGTAACCAGTTTGTTCAAAAAGCTAGCACGTTTTGCACTGGATCAAAGAAATGCCTACAGGTAATTTAAAAGCCAGAAGTCATATTCAAAAATAACAGTCCCAATTGTTTAGCACAGGGCATGATGTACTCAGGAAACAAGTCTTGTCTCATGTTGTTTAAACAATTATTTATAAACAGTGTGATTAATTTCATTTCATTCATTTCTGGCTTTTCTCCTCACAGAGGAAGCTCAGCCTTCCTTATTTAAGCAGTGTTTATAACATTGAGATTTCTATTGACTCATTCGTCAAGAAACACTTATCAGGAAGTTGAGAAAATAACTGGATAAGTTGTTTGTTTTAACCAAGACATGAGCAATGTTATATCTACAATTATAATAACAATGGTTATGGCAGCTTCCATTCATGGAGCACTTTTCTATGTAACAGAAGCTGGGCTCAACTCTGCACATATGTTATCACATTTAATCTTAACAAAAGTCCTATGAGATGGGTTCTAATATTATCACTGTTTTCAGTTCAGTTCAGTTGCTCAGTCGTGTCTGACTCTTTGTTACCCCATGAACTGCAACATGCCAGGCCTCCCTGTCCATCACCAACTCCCAGAGTCTACCCAAACCCATGTCCATCGAGTCGGTGATGCCATCCAACCATCTCATCCTCTGTCACCCGCTTCTCTTCCTGCCCTCACTCTTTCCCAGCATCAGGATCTTTTCAAATGAGTCAGCTCTTCGCATCAAGTGGCCAAAGTATTAGAGTTTTACAGCTGAGAAAATAGAAGCCTAAAGATGTTTGGCCACATTGCTAAAGATTATATAGATGGTAAATGACAGATCTGAGACAGGACTGACAGCCAGGTGTGACAGACTCCAGCCCCTACAGCCATTATGCTACATTGGGTCGAATGCCCTTTTGGTTACAAACCAAAGCTCACCTTCCTCGGAGTCAGAGACTGGAACTTTTCCTTGACAATATGTCTCAGTGGAAGGGAAAATGTTTAGGTTTCAGCACTTTAGCCCAGAAGTGGGCAACCTGGAGGGCACTTAAGCCACTTGATGACCAAACTTTTGCAGGTACACTCTGCAAACAGCACTAACTTTTCTAACCGTGAGTATTTGATGAGGCAAGTGGAGCTCTTGTGATGTTATTCTCCCTATGTTCTAGTGTGATATCAACAAGAACCATGTTTTGTGAGAGCTGCCTCAGGTAGGGATGGAACAAAACTGAGGACAGGGCCAGCTTCATGGCTGTGTGATCAGAGCAATCACATAGGAACTCAGAGCTTACTGTACTGCACTGCTTGTCCTCATCTCAGAATTTGCAATAACTTTATCTTTGAACTTGTGAACCCTGGGGGACAATGAGGCATGCACGTGAGTAGAGACATGTGCAATGTGCATGCACACCATAGTTCCTTGCTGCCTATCACATTACCGATGCCCCGTGAGCACAGAATTCTGGTAGATCCACCCAACATATGAAGTTTAGTCAGATTCAAAGCAAGCACAATATGAACATATAGTTTATATGAAATATTTTCCATTCTCCCATTGTTTTTCTGTCAGCAGCTTCTTTAACATGCTTTACCCTGTGTTTGCTGAGTCTCGCTGAATTTCCACAGAACATGGGTCCACTACAATTCTGCACCCATGTTTCCTATCAACATATCTACCAACACCAGCAGATGACTGGTGGCCCTGAGAGTACATGTTTTCCATCTGAACCAGAACTTGCCAGATGCAGAAAGAAGGCAGTGATTGTCTAAGGAAAAGAAACCATCAANGGAGCCTTGTCTTCCCAACTTAGAGTTCCTGCTTTTTTCTCCTACTAAAATGATGATTATCAGAACACAATTCATCAATGACTTACTTATTCCAGGCTCCATCTGTATAATATCTCACATCAGCTTCATAATAATGTTATGAGGCAAGAATCATCTTCACTCCTACTTTTGCATAGAAAGAAATGGGGGCACCAACAGGTCAAGGAACTTGCCCAGGATCACACAGCTTCAAAGTGGCAGGACCTGAATTCAGACAGGCTCATCAAATGCCAAGTCCTAATCTTTTTTTAAATATAAATTTATTTAATTGAAAACTGGAAATAGAACTGCCTTATGACCCAGCAATGTCACTACTGGGCATACACACCGAGGAAACCAGAATTGAAAGAGACACGTGTACCCCAATGTTCATCGCAGCACTGTTTATAATAGTCAGGACATGGAAGCAACCTAGATATCCATAGCAGATGAATGGGCAAGTCCTATTCTTTTAGCCACAATACCAAACTGCTTCACCAGTGTTCTGATTTCCTCTGGATTGGGATCCTGCCTTATTACTTTCAGACCAGTGAAGTCTGAATAGTCTTAACCGTTCACATATAAAAAAGGAAGAACATGAAAACCAGGATGAAGGGGTGTTTCTTGAATCTCAATCCTTCACCTTAAAAATCTTTATCAGCAATTCCTTTCATATCAAAGCCGCAAACAATAGACATTTATCTTGATGGGTGGATATGATAACATTTTTCTCAGAATCTCAGGCATAAAATCAGCTGCTTACCACTGAGCATCTACAGAGGCTGGGAATGGATTCCTTCCTTGCACGCATGCATGCTCAGTTGCTTCAGGTGTGTCTAACTGTGTGCAACCCTATGGACTCCTACTTCCCGCCAAGCTCCTCTGTCCGTGGGATTCTCCAGGCAAGAATACTGGAGTGGGTTGCTGTGTCCTTCTCCAGGGAATCTTCCCAACCCAGGGACTGAACCTGCATCTCCTCCACTGTAGATGGATTCTTTACCATTGAGCCACCAGGGAAGCCCAGATTCCTTCCCCAGGTGCATCTAAATTTCCTAGCAGCCAGAAGAATCATAAAAGAAAAGAGAACTGACCGCATCACTCCAGCACATCTCTTCCCACAAGTAACCTTTCCAGAAGGTCTTCAGCTTCAACCAAAGAAAATACTATGCTGGCTGAAGGAGGTTTTCTCTCTCTTGTGTTTAACTGTACTGTGGGAGGATTTTGTGGATCTGTAACTCACACAATCACAAATGAAGGGTCTAAGAACCTCTCCTTTGACCTCCCATCCTTCCCTTGGCCAAGCTAACTATCAATCAATGCTTCCAGTGACTGGTGATCATCCAATTTTATCCTTCTACTTTATTAGGAACATCTTAGTAAGCAGTCCGTTCCATTTTGTGTTGAAATATGTATCCTTAAAACTTCAAAAACTACCTCTTTTCTTTGCTGTTGTTGTTTAGTTGCTAAGTTGTGTCCAACTCTTTATGACCCCATGGACTGTAGCCTGACAGGCTCCTCTGTCCATGGGATTTCCCAATCAAGAATACTGGAGTGGGTTGCCATTTCCTTCTCCAGTGGATCTTCCCAACCCAGGGACTGAACCCATGTCTCCTGCATTGGGAGATGGATTCTTCACCACTGAACTACCAGGGAAGCCCACCTCTTTCCCTTGGGATCTTGCGAAACAAATTGGTTCCCTCTTCCCAAAACAGCCCTCAGATATATTAAAAACAACACTTATGACCTGAATCATCTTTGAGCCCTATGCTCATCATCCCCCATTCCTTACATTATTCTTCACATGGCATGAATATTGCAAAAAAAAAAAAAAATCATGATGTTTATCTTCTCCTGGAGACACTCTTGTTTGTGGACACCCAGAATAAGATGAAGCTTTATCACTCTATGCACCAGGGCCGAGTGTCACTACAGAGAGGACCAAGCACACATTTACATGGTGGTATGGTTTTCTAGTGGGTCTCTTAGTGTGCTTTGGAAGTGATTCCTTCCTGAACAGCTGCTCTGACTAAATCGGGAGGGCTGTGTCTCTGCCAAGTACATGCTGTAAGGGAACAAGCTTGTAGAGCCTGCCTCATAGAAAGGGCTTATCTGCAAGCTTACTGCCGGCACTCTAACCACGGACATTCAGAGCCCTTCCTCTCACAAACACCTGCCTTTTACAGGGGTTTCCACTCTATTGTCCTGTCTTGGGAGTGGGTGTGGATTAAGGGGAGTCAAACGATGCAGGGGCTGCACGGTAGTAGGCAGATAACAGCATACAGAACTCCTGGCTCCTGCTATCCCCTGGCAGAGGTAAGGAGTTTGTTTGTTGCAAAGACCAGAGGATTAGTTTAAAGCAGGGTTTCTCAACCTCAGATTTATTTTGAAATTTGGGACCAGATAATTCTTGGGAGGAGTGGGATGTCTCATGCATTCTTGGATGTTTAGTAGCATCTCTTGCCTCTATCTACTGGCTGCCAGTGGCATCCACTAGTTTTTTTGTTTTGTTTTCTTTTTTGGCCATACCATGCAGCATGTGGAACTTCCCGACCAAAGATAGAACCGATGCCCCCTGCAATGGAAGCACAGAGTCTTAACCACTGGACTGCCAGGGAAGTCCAACATCCACCAGTTGTGAAAACAAAAAATGCCTTCAGACATTGCTAAAGGTCCCCTGGCGAACAAAACTGCCCCTAATTGAGAACTGCCAGTTTAAATCCAAACTGTCTCAATAGTTTAAGACATGGTGTTAGTTTCTCAGTCATGCCTGACTCTTTGCAACCCCATGGACTATAGCCTCTGTACATGGAATTCTCCAGGAAAGAATATGGGGTGGGTAAGCCATTCCATTTTCCAGGGCATCTTCCTGACCGAGGGATCAAACCTGGGTCTCCTGCATTGTGGGCAGATTCTTTACTGTCTGAGCAACTAGGGAAGCCCCTTAAGACATGGAGCTAGACCTAAACTTGAAGCATTATCTACTTCTACTTTCTCATTTTATTGCTGCAGAGAGAAATGATAGCAATCAGCAAGAAATTAGAAGACAATTTTCGCTTGTTCCAGTATACTAATGGTTCTCAATCCTGCTATATACATTAGAGCTCCTAAAACATGCATTTCTGGTCCCTAACCAGACCAATTAAAATAGAATCTCACATGTGGAAGCCAGGAGCTCCCAGTGACTCTAGCGTGCAGCCAGGGTCAAGGGTCAGAGACTCACATCGCACTGCCTCTGTGCTTGCCTCCAATAAATCACCTTGAGCACCCCTGGAGTAGGGTGTGGTTTGGGGTTTGCCCTGCAGGGTGACGTGCACAGCGGGGCACCAATCTAAGAGGCCTGGTACATGGGGCCCTAATACCCTAGAAACAAGAGCACTTGCAGGGCTAAAGGGGGAAAACAAATACACATAGTGTGTAACCAGTTTGTTCAAAAAGCTAGCACGTTTTGCACTGGATCAAAGAAATGCCTACAGGTAATTTAAAAGCCAGAAGTCATATTCAAAAATAACAGTCCCAATTGTTTAGCACAGGGCATGATGTACTCAGGAAACAAGTCTTGTCTCATGTTGTTTAAACAATTATTTATAAACAGTGTGATTAATTTCATTTCATTCATTTCTGGCTTTTCTCCTCACAGAGGAAGCTCAGCCTTCCTTATTTAAGCAGTGTTTATAACATTGAGATTTCTATTGACTCATTCGTCAAGAAACACTTATCAGGAAGTTGAGAAAATAACTGGATAAGTTGTTTGTTTTAACCAAGACATGAGCAATGTTATATCTACAATTATAATAACAATGGTTATGGCAGCTTCCATTCATGGAGCACTTTTCTATGTAACAGAAGCTGGGCTCAACTCTGCACATATGTTATCACATTTAATCTTAACAAAAGTCCTATGAGATGGGTTCTAATATTATCACTGTTTTCAGTTCAGTTCAGTTGCTCAGTCGTGTCTGACTCTTTGTTACCCCATGAACTGCAACATGCCAGGCCTCCCTGTCCATCACCAACTCCCAGAGTCTACCCAAACCCATGTCCATCGAGTCGGTGATGCCATCCAACCATCTCATCCTCTGTCACCCGCTTCTCTTCCTGCCCTCACTCTTTCCCAGCATCAGGATCTTTTCAAATGAGTCAGCTCTTCGCATCAAGTGGCCAAAGTATTAGAGTTTTACAGCTGAGAAAATAGAAGCCTAAAGATGTTTGGCCACATTGCTAAAGATTATATAGATGGTAAATGACAGATCTGAGACAGGACTGACAGCCAGGTGTGACAGACTCCAGCCCCTACAGCCATTATGCTACATTGGGTCGAATGCCCTTTTGGTTACAAACCAAAGCTCACCTTCCTCGGAGTCAGAGACTGGAACTTTTCCTTGACAATATGTCTCAGTGGAAGGGAAAATGTTTAGGTTTCAGCACTTTAGCCCAGAAGTGGGCAACCTGGAGGGCACTTAAGCCACTTGATGACCAAACTTTTGCAGGTACACTCTGCAAACAGCACTAACTTTTCTAACCGTGAGTATTTGATGAGGCAAGTGGAGCTCTTGTGATGTTATTCTCCCTATGTTCTAGTGTGATATCAACAAGAACCATGTTTTGTGAGAGCTGCCTCAGGTAGGGATGGAACAAAACTGAGGACAGGGCCAGCTTCATGGCTGTGTGATCAGAGCAATCACATAGGAACTCAGAGCTTACTGTACTGCACTGCTTGTCCTCATCTCAGAATTTGCAATAACTTTATCTTTGAACTTGTGAACCCTGGGGGACAATGAGGCATGCACGTGAGTAGAGACATGTGCAATGTGCATGCACACCATAGTTCCTTGCTGCCTATCACATTACCGATGCCCCGTGAGCACAGAATTCTGGTAGATCCACCCAACATATGAAGTTTAGTCAGATTCAAAGCAAGCACAATATGAACATATAGTTTATATGAAATATTTTCCATTCTCCCATTGTTTTTCTGTCAGCAGCTTCTTTAACATGCTTTACCCTGTGTTTGCTGAGTCTCGCTGAATTTCCACAGAACATGGGTCCACTACAATTCTGCACCCATGTTTCCTATCAACATATCTACCAACACCAGCAGATGACTGGTGGCCCTGAGAGTACATGTTTTCCATCTGAACCAGAACTTGCCAGATGCAGAAAGAAGGCAGTGATTGTCTAAGGAAAAGAAACCATCAAGGAACCCTGCTGCTGCTAAGTCACTTCAGTCGTGTCTGACTCTGTGCGACCCCATAGACGGCAGCCCACCAGGCTCCCCCGTCCCTGGGATCCTCCAGGAAAGAACACTGGAGTGGGTTGCCATTTCCTTCTCCAGTGCATGAAAGTGAAAAGTGAAAGTGAAGTCACTCAGTTGTGTCCGACCCTCAGCGACCCCATGGACTGCAGCCTTCCAGGCTCCTCCGTCCATGGGATTCCCCAGGCAAGAGTACTGGAGTGGGGTGCCACCACTACCATGTCTTTTTCGCAGTGTTATTCTCTTGTATTAGCCAAGCATTTATGTATAAAGTACTGACATAGAAAGAAAGGATATGATAGAGCAAGTCATGGTTCTTTTCTCTGCAGTCCTTATTTACTCCTCAGTAAGCTGAGGGGAGAATGTTAGTAGAATATGCATGCATCAAGAAGTAAAATAAAAATAATTGCATTAGTTTTATGCACTGTCTGGTAAAAATAAAATACATAAGCATGTCTGAATTTCAAAATACAATTTGTGTAATTTTGGTTATTCCACATACAAATTAAACACTCTTATTTTTGCATTTAACACGGCCATTGCACAGCATAAAGATAGATGGTAAATTTTCTGCTAATAATTTAAAAATGCATTTTGTTTTTCTACTAGAGAACAGGTAAGTAGCAAATAAAATACATATGACAAATTAAGGGAAAGACTGAGGAGGAAAGAAAATGGCTTTACATTTTAATACTTTTAAGAGGAGTTTGTTCCTGCCCTTTGAACCAGAAGTCCCACATTTTCATTTTTCACTGGGGCTACAAATTATGTAGCTAGTTCTGGAGGTGACTGAGGAAGAGAAGGCGAGGTCATTCTCATCCAATCCTTTACTATCTGAGCTATCAGGGAAGCCCCTCTCATCCATCTTTGACTTACCCGGAGTAAGTCTAGATTGGCTCAAAACAATGAGATAAATGTTGAATCCAATTGTAGCCTCCAAAGTTCATGGTAAAGGCCAAAAAAAAAAAAAAAAAAAAAGCTTTTAAANAGCTATCAGGGAAGCCCCTCTCATCCATCTTTGACTTACCCGGAGTAAGTCTAGATTGGCTCAAAACAATGAGATAAATGTTGAATCCAATTGTAGCCTCCAAAGTTCATGGTAAAGGCCAAAAAAAAAAAAAAAAAAAAGGCTTTTAAATGCCAAACAGCTTTTCAACATTAGCAGGAACCTCTAGGGATCTAAAGTAAATCAGACCTAAATTATTTCCTCATCTGTGGGTAATCTTCCAATCTACTAAATTAAAACCTTTATTTAAATACAGAATTCTGATGGGATGAAACTAAAGGTTGGCAAGTGGCTTCACTGTGAATAAAGCAACTATTCCAGTTAAGAGTTAACAAAAAAAAATTTCTTTTTGTGGTGAAAATGTATTTGAGTACACAGTCCTGGTAAATGATAGGGTCTAGGTAGGGGCTGATAAGGGTATCCATCTATTCATTAGACAAATATATTAACTGCACAATGAGCTACACCCCGTGGGAACTTTGGGGAATAAAATGGACATTATCAGCCCTCAGGGACTGACAGTCTGGTTGCAGATAATAAAGAAGTAAATGAAACATAAATATAATTAAAAATTCTGATAACAGGAGGCAATAATGAACCTGAAGAAATTTTTTCTCCTACTGTTATTTGGGGGAAACTCATTCTCTTTCTTTCACTTTTTCCTATTTTCACATTTCTCTTTATTGATTCTACATATAAATCTGAATATACTAATCTTGTGCATGGAAATGTCAAAGATTATACAGTCCATCCATTAGAATCATTTTATTTATTATTAAGCTCTAGTGGATAATAAGAGTTAATCATATGAGGAAAAATATATATTGCTTCCTTCCAGAGAGAAGGATCAAATTGCTTTGGAGCAGTTTGTCCATTGGGACTTTTTACAATAAATGAAATAGTCTTTGTTTGCACTATCTAACCTTGCTGTATGTAACCACTGAGCTCTTGGAATGTGGCTACTAGACAGTGCAGGTCTAGAGACCTCCAGGTCAATGGAAAGACTTCATCAAAGAGATTGAGGCTAGAGAACAGAAGATGATAGCCAATTCAGATAGGTAAGAAATTCTTTGGGAAGTGCTGCAGTACTCTTGCCTGGCAAATCCCATGGATGGAGGAGCCTGGAAGGCTTCAGTCCATGGGGTCCCTAGGAGTTGGACATGACTGAGCAACTTCACTTTCACTTTTCGCTTTCGTGCATTGGAGAAGGACATGGCAACACACTCCAGTGTTCTTGCCTGGAGAATCCCAGGGACAGGGGAGCCTGGTGGGCTGCCGTCTATGGGGTCGCACAGAGTCGGACACGACTGAAATGACTTAGCAGCAGACTTAGCAGCAGGAATGTTCAGCCTTCTTAGAAATTAGGTGAGTGACTTAAGTCTGAGCAAGATCTAATCTTGCAGAATGTCAGGGAAGATACTGAAACCTGGCATGAGCAAAGAAACTCACCCCCGAAGCTAAACTTTCCATGCAAATTCTGCTTGTGTTCCCTAACTTATAAATAGTCTGCTCTTATAATTATCTCCCCCATGAGGACAGAGCTTTGCAGTTAGCAAAGCAATTTCACATACATTATCTTGTTTGATTTTCACAGTGATTTAGGCAAGAAAGGAATTATTTACCCAAGAAGCCCAAACTGGAATTCTCAGTGGATTTCAGGTAGAGAAAGATCTCTGTTCTAAAGTTACTGTTAGCAAGCCAAGCCCCTACTCTGACAGGGATCATCTGAACTAATCAACATAAACAGAAGAGAAGGTAGATCAAGGGAGAAGAAACAGAACCATCCTTCATTCCCCTGTCAAATCACACAATGTTCCAGGCACTTTACTAGGCTCAGAGAACACAATAGTGAACAAGACTGGCAAAATCCTTGGCATTTATCCAATACACAAAGAACTCCAGAATCAAATCTCTATATAACCCCACATCAATTCAACATGGCTTATTCCTATCATCTGTCACCCAGGTGACTATGCATGGTCTCAGTCTATGGGTCCACACTATGCCTCCCAAGTGTGGAGCATCACTTGACTTAAAGAATGACAGCTGAAGCAAGCTTCCCAAAGAATATTCTCCCATATTTTACTGGCTAATATCAGATAAATTCTCCCTTTTGTCATTTGAATTTTGTATATACAATGTTGACCAGCAGAAGTGAAAAGGCATCATTTTCTTTTTCCTGACTTGAGTAGGAAAGCAGCCAATGCTTTCTCATTAGGTTATTTCTTCCTTTCTCTGCCATTATATTTAATGTGAGTTGCCTATAAAGTGACTTCTAGAAGACTAAGAGAGATATTGGCAGATGGGGAAAACCTAGCTATAGAATCAGGTTAAAGATGTGACAAGGAGAGAGAAGCTGGCTCCAGATTCACTAACAATCAATTTATACACAGGATGAACCTGTTAGAATCCATTGCTCACGTGGTACTAGCATTATGCCTCTTTCTTATATATGTGTGCATACAAATTAAAACTGCCCCAAGAAACATTCATATGATATAATTCATGTTTGGAAACTTTTTTTTTAAGACTGTATAATCTACATATCTGGACAAACTGTTTCATTAGAAAACCAAATGGCATCTTCACTCCTATTTTGATTGTGGGCTGGATATTCCCAAAGAAGAAATTATCCAACAGAAAACAACCAAATACAACTGCAGACTATTCTGCTAGTATGGGCACATTAGTCACTACAAGCTGAGTGACCAAAGTCCTCGAAAGATGTCTTGCAAAAATGGCTACCCAACTGCTTGTTTAATAATAAAGTGTCATGTAAGTCAAAGGGCTGTAAAGATAGGACCAAGTATGGGAAATCTACTATTCTAAACCACTGAGGCCAGATTGGCTTGTTTTTGATTCAACCTGGAAAAGTAACATTCCATTTTTTCAAAAAGATTTTAAGAGGAAAAAAGGTCAGAGTCTCAGAGTGCTGCCATTAACTGGCTCTCCTCAGTGTGAGTCTTGGATTGTAGACTAAGTCCTCTACATTAAGAGTCTCAAGGAAGATTTTTTTAAAAGTAACTTTCAGTTTTGAGCATGTGAATCTTTCATAAACCTGAAGATAATCATGAAGATATTTCATCAGAATGTACTGATCATTTGGTTATATACTATTTTGTAGACACTGTGTGAGGGGCTAAATGGTATACAGAGAAAAGAAAATCACAGTTTCTACCCTCGAGGAATAACTGGCCTTATAGGGGTTAAATAAGGAACTCTATAATCTCAAGCAGTACAAATGCCAGAAAGAGTACTATAAACAAGTCACTGCCATTCAGAGGAAGCAGAGAAAAACAAACGATCCAATTGAAAATACACAAAAAGGGTGTTTTCTATAGAAGAGGTTATATCTATCCTGAGATGAGTTTCTATCAAGTTTATTATTTCTTTGAATAGTCAATGTGTGCCCAGGCAAGAAGTCAATATGAGATTACAAAGAATAGACTTATCTGATATAACTTTAGTTCCTTTTTAGAAAAGATATGGAAAAAAATGCCTGGATTTGAACAAGTTATTAATCCTCACAGTTTGCAGACAAGATAGAGAAACATGAGCATGATGGCAGAGTTAACAGACTGATAAATATCTCACCTAATTTATCCAAAGAATCAGGATGAACATGAGAAGTGGTAACCGTATTCCCGACTCTAAGTGGGCTGGATAAGACTGAACTCTGGAGTCAGGAAGAATAGGATCTTGATTCCAGCTTCAAGCTTCATCATTTACTATTACTTGTATGAGTTTGGTCCAGTTACCAAATTCTTTTGGTGTTGTGAAAATTAAATGTAACAATGATTTCAAAGTTCTTAAATAAGTAACTGGCACACCTTTCTGGAATTATGTTAGGCATCATGATCATAATCATAATTTTTTTTTTTACTTTATTTTACTTTACAATACTCTATTGGCTTTGCCATACATTGACATGAATCCACCACAGGTGTACACGAGCTCCCAATCCTGAATCCCCCTCCCACCTCCCACCCAACAAGGTCTCTCTGGATCATCCCTGTGCACCAGCCCCAAGCATCCTGCACCCTGCATCGAACATAGACCGGCGCCTCATTTCTGGAAGGAGGTCTCTGGTGGGCTGTCCCATACTTTGTCAATAGATGCCTTGGAAGAGGAAACTGACACACAGTTCCAAATTTGACACGGAAAGCTATAAATTTGTTCAGGCATCATCCTACATTTCTGTGACTTATATTTTGCTTGTATGGTTAAATTTTGCATTTATTTAGATTTAACTCCATATTTCCAACATTGGCTGATTGGTTTTCCTTTCTAAAACCTTTAAGTTTGCCTTCTAACATGTTAGCTCTCCCTCAGGGCCATTTATTAATATGGTAGATGATAGCTCTACTTATGGAAACAGGGAAGACTCAGGACATTTGTGGTTGGGGTGTGAGAAATAGAAGAATTCTATTCTGGATGCATGAAATTTGATATTCCAAAGAAATATATAAAAGGGGTTGTCAAGGAAGCAAATTGGATCTTGTGGTCTGGAGTTCAAAGGGCAGCTATGACCTGGAGATATAAATTAATGAGAGGGCTGACAGCATGATGATTGCATTTAAAGCTATGGATGCTTAAATCACATAAAGTGAGAATGTAGTTTGAGGAGAGTATTAGGAACCAAGTGCTAAAGAATTCCAACATTTAGAGGCCAGATAGAAAAGGAAGAACCTGTTAAGGATTCTCAGAAGGTATTGATAATAAGTTAAGAGGAAAACCAGATAAATATGGTGTTTAAGAAAATTAATTTAGGAAATTTTTCAAGAAAAAAGCTGAGTCAACTGCAAGAGGTCAAATAAGAGTTTTTTTCAAAATTTGAAACTTCTGTAAGAAAAAAGCTAACCAAAGTTCAAAATCAAGCAGAAGATGGGAGTATGTTTTTGCAAATTATCTAACAAAGGATTAATATTTGGAATATAATAAAGAACATCCAGAAATTAANTGAGTCAACTGCAAGAGGTCAAATAAGAGTTTTTTTCAAAATTTGAAACTTCTGTAAGAAAAAAGCTAACCAAAGTTCAAAATCAAGCAGAAGATGGGAGTATGTTTTTGCAAATTATCTAACAAAGGATTAATATTTGGAATATAATAAAGAACATCCAGAAATTAATCAGAAAAATAGAACATAGTTTTCAGACAAAGTACCAAATATAGGAAGGTGCAGTCATTAACTAATTTAAAAAAGGGTCAATCTATCAAATCATCTGGGAAATGCAAATAAAATGAAAGAGCATATTTTAAAGTAGTATATTAATAAAAGATGCATAATACTCATTGAGGGGAAAGAGTAGCAGATACTCTCATAGCCTGCTGATGAAAATGCAAGGTACTATGGTGCTCTGGGAGGTCAGTGTTATGGTAAGCATAACTTTCTTAAATGCACATAATTGTCAATAGTGCAGTTTCACTTTCAGTAGTTATCTGAAAGGAATACTGGCACATGCACAAAGAAATGTGTTTCAGGACATTAAAAATAGTACAGTTTGTAATAACAAAAGATTGGAGACACCTACATATCCATTAATGGGAAATAATTAAATAAAATGTAATATGTATTTTTAGTACAGAAGATTATGTAACAGTTAAAAATAATGAGTTAGATCTATATGTCTGAGTGGGATGATCTCTAAAATGCATTGTTAAAGAATAAAAACCAAGGTCCAGAAAAGTATACACAGAATGGCTCCACTTATGTAAAATGAAGAGAGAAAAATCTGTGAATCTGTATGTTTTTATGAATATTTGTAAATGCATTGAAAAGATTATAGACTAGTGGTCATTGTTGTCTAGGGGCTGGGTTAGTAGGATAAAAGCTGACTTTACTTTTCATTGCTACAGGTTTTATATTTCATTCATTCATCTGAATTTGTTGATGTCCTACTTGCGGGATGTTTAGGAAAAACAAACATTTTTCTTAGATCGAGTTAAAATAGTCAATCTGGATAATTAATTTTATGATTTGTTAAATTATCCATCAAGCACCATATTGTGCATTTCTTATGTTGCAGGAAATAAAACAGGCAAGATTCCTGTCCTTGCAAGGCTTACACTCTAGTGGATTCAAGTTTCAAATAGTTTTCTCTTCTCTGTATAGGCTACCTCCACTCTTACAAAATTCTTCACCTCCACAGTGAAATACCTGATACCAATTTCCTGTACTTTTCATGGCCTCAGGAAGAAACAAATCTAAGGAACAAAGTGTGAAGAATATACATATAAGCCATCTCTAAACTGCTCTCTCTGCTTAACAATCTTGCTGCGGATTTCCAAAAGCAGGAGGGATAAAATAATACAGTATTAGTAAAATGGGTTTCCTGGGCTACCCTGCTGCCCTAGAAATTCTAATCTATGACTCTTACTGTGGAGAAAAGGCATCATTTCTAAACAACTGTCTTAATAAAGGCACTACTAGAACAGACTCTTTAAGTAGTAGGCAACTAAGCTTAAATAACTAAAAGCTCTCTGGCACCCACACAGAAGTTCTTATACATAAACTTCACTTTACTATAAGATCCTTTCTGCGACACTCATGAAGGTGCAATAATTATTAATAAATAAGAATGCCAGCCTATAGGAGTATCCTTTGAGGCCTTTTCACCAGCTGGAATTTCAACATAATACTAGGATTTAACTACAAGTCTGTTCACACCAGTAGCAGGAAATTGAATTTATGTTTCTGAGAAATCTCTGAAGCAAAGTATTGATATTTCACAGAAATTCCTATGTTTTCTTCTTTTCTTATACATGCAAATGAAAAGTCCCCAATTTTCAGCTGCCAAAACAGCTAAATATTGTCATCATCAGAAAAATTAAATGCTTGTCTCAGAGAAGGAGCTGCTCTGTGGAAATTTCTGTGCATCGCAGGACAAAGGAAAAAAAAATGTTTTTGATGATTCATCTTTGCTAAAGGATAAATGTACTTATCATACATGGCTTTTCACAGCTAAGAACAACTTTAAGCCAGGGTAGCAAGAAAATTATCAGAGTTTGGAAAGAGGCATCATGCCTAGTCACTGAAATTCAACTCCAAATTTTCTCCTACCTCCATCAACCTATGTAACCTTGGGTAAATCACCTGGCCTTTCCCACTCTTTCATATTCCAATGCTGCTTTCATATTCCAATGCTGCTTTCATATTCCTCATGCTGCTCATTCTATCTGGAACACCTTCTTTGACATCTCCTCCAAGTCTAAAATTCTTATAAAATGCTGTTCTGTGAAGTTTTCCCTCATTCCCTCAACAAAATCAGCTTCTTTCCTACTCATATCCCCAGTCTACATTGTCCATACTTCCATTATATCATTTATCATATGGCATTACTATTGCACATTTATCACTGTTTATTTTAGCTTATCATGTTATTTTATAGCCATCTTATGGTATCAGGTTATATGCTATTAGTTCTACTCCTACTAATATTTACAATATTATTAGTAGTATTATGAGCACTTTCTTTGTGTCAGGCCATATATGAATACATTACCCCTAACTGTCATAAAAGTCCCATATGATGGTGTTATAATTATTACCATTTTTTATAGTTGAAAAAAGTAAAAATCAAGAAAGATTATGCAAATGATTAGTAGTGGCACTGAGGATCAAAATAAAGACTATTTTACTACGGCTTTAATTACTACCCTAAAATAGTACCTGTAAATAGAAGTAGATAATATATACTTACTAGGTGTCAGATTCTGTACTATATGCTTTATACATAGTAGCTAATATGATGCTCAAAAAAACACTGTGATGTAGAAATTGTGATTATGATTTTCATTTTTTAAATGAAATCGAAGGTTCAGAATGGTTAAATGACTTGCCTGAAGTCAAAGAACTCTGAAGGCTGGATTTGAATACAGGTCATTGAGCCCCAGTGCCTAAGTGCTTATCCACTACTCTATTCCATTAACAGATGGGAGAAGTTTATTTTAATCTTTGAAAATACTGTACAGATTTTTAAGAGATAATTCATCTGTAAACAGAAAACTCAAAAGTTACCTTTTCTGAGTCATGCAATTGATTAAAATCTAACAAACCCCAGAGCACTCACCTTAGCACATGTGTGGATCCATTAATAGTTGTGGTTGAACAGGGGACAGTCTGGCCCAGAATGGAAGGTCTTCGGTAGCGTTCATCATCACAGCAGAGGATGATGAGGAAGGCACGTCTAAAAGACTTATTCAAGAAGGCATAGAGAAAGGGGTTCAACCCAGAATTGATGTAGCCAAGCCAGAGGAAAGCGGTCCACACCTGCCCAGGAACAGTATAGTCTACGAATGGATCCACAATATTGGTGACAAAGAATGGAGCCCAGCAAAGGCAGAAGCAGCCCATGATGATGCACAGAGTCTTGGCTGCTTTGGTCTCTGTCCTCATGCGGTGAGTGCTATGCTGGTCTGTTGGTTGAAGCCTGCCCTCTGTGGGGGCTCCTGCCCGTTGTAGCATCTGGATCTGGTGAGCATGCTCCTTAGCTGTGACATAGATGCGATAATAGGCCAGCACCATGAGGAGAAATGGGATGTAGAAGGCTACCACGGAGCAGGTGATGGCGTAGGGCTTGTTGACCATGAAGATACAGTACGTAGAATTAGAGTTCTGATTGACCTTCCTTTTTTCTATCTGAGAGTTAGGGGGAAAGAGGAAGTGAAGAAGTAGGGTGGGTGGAAAGGAGTAAAAAAGTGAATAGGAAGAAGCAGGAGAAGAATGAGAAAAATTGTAAGAAAATAAAAAGGATAAAAAAGAAGAAGAGAAAAGGAGGATTTGGAAGGTCAAAAGAAAGAGGAAAGGAATAGAGAAGGAAAGGGAGGGATAGATTTTAAAAAAGGGTGAAGGGAAAGAAAATAAAAAAGGTTTATCAGCAAAGCTTTTGTTTTTCTTCTAGTAAGCCTACAACATATAGAACCATGACGATAGGAAAGGAATATGCTTTTGGCTGCTTTGGGTCTTCTTATATCCCAATATTTCCATAAAAATCTTCTAGAATTTTGATAGGAATTAGAATAGCATAACTGAGGAAAAATGACATTTTTTCAATGTTAAGATTTCCAATTCACAAGTGTGATAATTCTTTCTCTTTATGTAAGTCTTTCAGAATTTATTTCAGTAATATTTTATATTTTTGTATAAACATCTTTTGCCAGATTTAACCTAAATATTTGCATTTTTATTCTAATGCAAATAGTACTATGCTAAATTCATATTCCAAACTGTCCGCTACTAATATATAGAGCTCTGAAAAATTTTTGTATATTGGCTATGTATTCAACAATTTTGTTAAATTAGTAACTAATATTTCATCTTTAGATTCTTCTGAATGTTTTCCATGAATAATCATGTGATCTGCAAATAATGATAATTTCATTCCTATCTTTCTAGTCTTAAAACCATTTTTCCTTGCATGTTGAACTTAATAATATCTCTAGTACAATACTGAATAAGAATGGTAACAGTGGACATAATTTTTCCAGTACCAGTTTTAAGAGGGGAGATTTCAATATTTTACTATTAAGTATGACATTTGCTGTCAGTTTTTTGTCAATGCCCTCTGTTTGAGAAAGCTCCCTTCTATTCCTACTGTGATGAAAAAAATTTTAAATTATGATTGTATATTGAATTTTGTCAATGCATTTTTGATAGTAATAAGATGATCATGTGGGTTTTCTCTTCTTTCTTTAATTCATACAGTGGCATATAGTGTTATATTACTGGTATAAATCTAACTCGCCTTGAATATTATGATATACTAGATTCATCTTAGGAACTGAAAGATTTTTTTCCACCTATAAACTCTGCATGCTGATGGCTCTTAGTTATCAATCTTCTCTAGGAATAGATCTTGGTTGAAGAGAGCTGTGTAACCCAATGACACTTCCCTTCCTGAGGTCAGCCTGCATCCAGTGTGAACATACACATGAATAGAGATATGAATAAAAATGTGTATGATAAATAATATGCTTTTCATTCATTGTGTACACATTTAGTATTTTGTCTTATAGTATATTGTAAGGTTATAGTATACCTTCTTATTGAATTGACATTCTTATCACATAAAATCTCTTTTTATCTCAGTATTATTTGCCTCAAGTCACAAGAACCTAATCCTACATTTCACCTAGGAACAAAGATTCATGATTTGCTAATTCAGTATTTGCAGCAACTTTATTACCATGAATAACAAGGATCAACTACACAGGTATAATGAACACCTGGGTTACACTAGTTTCTCTCTAGGCCAATGCAAATGAGTGAAAGATTTGAAATGCAATTACAATATTATGGAGCAAACACAAAGCATGTTAATAGTAAGCAGAAGCCCCGTTCCCCAGTTACATGAATTAAACAGGGGATGCTTCTATCTCACTGTCACAAAAGAACACAGTTCACTAAGTTATTTCTCTTGGAAGTTCTACATCAGAAGGTAACAGAGCTGAGTCCTTGTTACAAATTTTGATGCACAGAAGCTTATACTTCCAAAGGTCTTCTCCATTAGGGGATTAAGCTTAGCACAAACTTAAGGACATAGACTCTTGAGTCCAGTAAGCTTGTGCTTAGCTCTAGTCACCGCCACTCCCTACCAATGTGAATTAACCTCTGACCCTCAGTTTCCTAAGGATGATGACAGGATTACTTCACAGCACTGTTGTTAGTCCTGAGTGAGACAATGATTAAATTAACACAGGGCTCGGCACACAGTAAGTGTTCAACATTTGCTGGCCATTATTATATTTATCTACTCCTTACTAGAAATTTGAATTTCATTTCCCCCAAGAATGATAAAACTGAAAGCTTGAAAGAAAAGGGATAGGATTTAAAAAAAATATCCATACAGTCTCCCTTGTACGGATCCCCTTTCATTTCTCCACTCCTCTGTCCCCAGCATTTCTTTCAGAAGCCCAAGGAACTCTCGTTCTGACATACCACATGCAAATCCTGGCCCAGTCTTGGCTTGGATATCCTTTCCTGGACAAAGAATAAGGCAAGATTAGGGGCTAGGAATGGGATGGAGAGAGGAAGGGGCAGCTCCTATTCTGACTGGTCCTCTTGGGTCAGAGTTCACTCTCAATCTCTCCTCTCCATTCCCTGGTCAGAGTCCATCTTAAAGTGACTGCCTGACAACTTCCTTGGGGGGGTGGGGGAAAAAAAGATATATATATATATATATCCCTGCTAATGGATCCAGATCATAGCTTTCAATCATCAATGCAAGTTTGATATTGAAAACAAAGTATGTCAGAGTTGGAAACTCTCCAAGAGCATCAGACAGGAGTTGACAGATGCCTGCAACCTGTGTTTTCCTGCACTGCTCAAAGACACTGTTCCCAATGAGGACCCAAGGATCTTCTCATCACAGCCCTTCAGGAAGTGGCTCAGTGACAGAGCTGGGCTCAGGGTCCAGTTCTCTGGACTCCGGGCCCATACATTCTATGGAAACCTCCACCCCCCTGACAGGTTTTCCGTGGGTCACCTTAAGCCTCAAAGGGTCTCAGCATGAAATGAGATGGAAGGCCCCTTAGGATACATCACATCTCTCAGGCTCTGGAGTTTGTCTGCTAAGCTTTGAATACCTGTTCCGCTATTCACTAGCTGTGAATTCACAGGCATATTACTTCACCATTTTTGAACCTGAGTTTTCTCATCTATGAAATGGGGGGAAATTATTATAATTTTCCCAAAGGGATGCTGCTTTCAGGATTACATGTATTTAGTGTACTACTTTCTGGCATACAGTAAACTTTCAAAAATGTTAGCCTGCTTTTTGCTGTTGTTGTTGTTGTTGTTGTTATTGTTGTTACTCTGTCAAGATCTTTCTTAGGATACCCACCTAACCTGACATTGTTTGTTTATTTAGAATCCCATGCAAACAAAGTTAGTCAAACAGTAAACCCATACGGTCTGCATGAGTACTCACCAAATCAATTATTCCAATGTTATTCCAGCCTTGCATTATAGGGAGAAAAGAGATAAACATGGGGATGACCCAGCAGCCTCCCAGCATTAATGCGATGCGCAGAGGGGTCATCTTGTTCCTATAGACCAAAGGCTGGCAGCAGATGGCATAATACCTGGAGAGAGAATAGAGGGGGTGGGTGTCAAGAGAAAGGATAGATGAGAAGGAGAAGGGGGAGGCATAATTCATGAGAGAGAAGTACAGAGGAGAAGGGAAATAAGAAGAGGAAATAGTGGGAGAGGGGCAAATTAGAGGGGGAAGTAGAGAATAAAAATAAAGGAGGAGGAGAAAAGAATGAGGAGGAAATTAGATGAGTGAGTAGTAGAGGAAGGGAGAGAGAAGCGGCAGAAGAACAAAGAAAATAAAAAGCAATTGTACAATAAAATATTGTATTGTCCAGTGAGTTTCTGTTACTATAAATATAAACTTTAGATCACACATATGCAAACCATTACCAGACACTGGTCCCATATCCCTCTTTCTCTCCCAATACCTGAGAAACTCAACATATACCTGAGAGTCTGCTCCATCTCAGGCACAGACCTAACACTACTCTCATGCCTAGGAATTTTAAAGGCCACTGCCCAGCTCTCTGGGCATCTGCATCCAGATATACGTAGTCCTTTTGACAACAACGTGAGGTAACCCAGAGTTGGCCCTACATCTGAGCTCTAAGAACAGTATTTCAAACTTGCCCTCATCCTCTTGATACCTACCTATACCGAGTTGATGCTCTAAGTCAGTGTTCTTTAAATTTTGGTCCAGGGATTCTCCCCTTCTTCTCTATATTAGACTCACCTGAGGAGATGTGTTTAAAATGCAGATTTCAAGGATCTCCTGAAATAGAGCCTGAGGGGGACGAATCTGGAGTTTGCATTCCAACAAGTGGAAATCATCATGGCTGTTTGCTACATATGTCCAGTTCCTGGCCTCCTTGTGGCTGAGTAGGGCTGATTGACTATTTTGGCCTGAGTCATGAATAAAATCAA
Organism: Neotragus pygmaeus; assembly: GCA_006410875.1. Classification (NCBI taxonomy): domain Eukaryota; kingdom Metazoa; phylum Chordata; class Mammalia; order Artiodactyla; family Bovidae; genus Neotragus; species Neotragus pygmaeus. Next base: position 2,082,716 of record SJYV01018899.1, on the reverse strand, counting down.
CATGTGTTATTTCTGGACTGAAGCATTTAATTGTTTCTCTGCTGCCAAGAAAGTAAAGTTTCAAATATTTCCTGCTTCATCATTTCCTACCTACTAGTAGAGACCATCTTATTTCCATTTATCAGGGTCTGATCTTTTTCTAGGGACTCTCTGCTCATGGTTTCCAGAGCTCAGATTCTGCCTATGTTACTGAAAGTGAAAGTGAAGTCATTCAGTCGGGTCTGACTCTTTGCGACCCCACAGACTGTAGCCCCAGGCTCCTCTGTCCATGGGATTTTCCAGGAACAGTACTGGAGTGGGTTGCTGTTTCCTTCTCCAGGGGATCTTCCTGACCCAGGGATCAAACCCGGGTCTCTCGCATTGTAGACAGACGCTTTACCAACTGTGCCACTAAGGAAGTCCTGCCTATGGTACTAGCTTTCTTCTTATCTCCAGAGAGAGGTACAACTTGCCCCACTCAGTGATCTGGCCTCTAACTCCTAGATTGCTCCTCGTATGTTGTTCCAATCTTGGAGACCATTACTTCCATGCCCAGACAGTTCACTGAATCTGACAAGTAAAATATCACGGTAAGCTTATCAGCCATTTGTCTTTGGAAAAGTCAAAGAAAAAAATGCAAAAAGACAGCCTGGAGGCTAAGTCTATTCTTTAAGATTTTACACCATTTAATGATAAGCCACCCCCTTATACCCTTCATTTTATGCAATTCACTTTGTTAATTTTTACCACCTCTTCCTTTCTTTTCTTAATTCAAAGCCTAACTAATAGAACAAAGGCTTTATTCTTTGAAAAGCTGGTGGTAGGATGATTTGGGAGAGAAGGTGAAATGAGAAGGAGAGCCCAGTGTTGGAGCATGAGAAGAGAGTGCCATAGGATCTGGGAGGGGAGAATTATACCCTTCCCTCTAAGGCATCAAAGAGTAGCTGACCACACTGTGTCAGGGAACTCCCTGTGCCCACCAAGACAGTGGAGTGCCCTGATCTGGACCAAAGTGCAAAGAACAACAAACCAAAGAATGGGAGAGGGAATTACTCAGGAACTCATTTTCTTTATCTATAAAACTGACATGGTAGCCAAATCTAACTAAGGCTCAGTAATGGAAAGAATCATGATTAAGTGGAATTCTCTTCACACTCTTGACTTATATAAGAAAGGCAACTTTTTCTGAATGGCTGTATTAATAATCATCAGAGGTTTACCTACAAAAAGTTGATGAATTTGGAGTACATGAAAACTTTTTTTTTTTTTTTTTTTTTCAAAATTTGCTCCCTTCCTCACTTCCTGCTAGAGGGCCTAGATTATCTAGATTATATATTGGTTTTGTACATTTACCATCATCCCTCTTTTTTGTTAGCATCCCAAGTCCTTTGGGAATTCTCTTTTCACTTGTTGTTGTATAGTTGGGAAAATAAATGATGTGGTTCTGACTTTTCCACCCAGGGAGTGACCTAATCAGACATTTTCCTGGAACTCTGAATGCCATGCAGAGTGATGTGGAGATGGGAAAGTCAGCAAAGGTCCCTCTATTCCCACAGCTGCCTCCTGCTCTCAGCAGCACTGAGAGCAGTTCCTGTTCCTTAGATATTTGGGGAGTCATGCTCTTGCCCCTTTAGGTTCTCAATTCTTTAGTTTTTCCTTCAATTAAACAAGCCACCTCATATCTTTCCACTAAATTCCCTTTTGTGTAGATGATGTTATAGGTTGAAATGCGCTTCCCTCTCCCAAAAGATATGCTGAAATACAAACCTTTAGTGCCTTGGAATATGGACTTATTTGCAAGCAGGTTCTTTAGAGAAGTAATAAAATTAAAATGAGGTGATTAGGATGGGCCTTAATCCAACATGACTGCTGCTGCTGCTAGGTTGCTTCAGTCGTGTCCGACTCTGTGTGACCCCATAGACAGCAGCCCACCAGGCTCCCCTGTCCCTGGGATTCTCCAGGCAAGAACACTGGAGTGGGTTGCCATTTCCCTCTCCAATGCAGGAAAGTGAAAAGTGAAAGTGAAGTCACTCAGTCATGTCCAACTCTTCACAACCGCATGGACTGTAGCCTACCAGGCTCCTCCATCCATGGAATTTTTCAGGCAAGAGTATTGGAGTGGGGTGCCATCGCCTTCTCCAACACGACTGAAGTCCTTATAAAAATGGAAAGTTAGACAAGACAGACACACTCAGAGACAAAATGGCAATGTGAGGACAGAGGATTGAAATGATGCTTCAGCAAGCCAATAAAACACAAAAGAGTGCCAGTAAAACACTTGAAGCTAGGAAGAGGCAAGGAAGAATCTTTTCCCTACAGGTTCAGAGGGAGCAGGGACCTGCAAACATCTTGATTTCAGACATCTAGTCTCTAGAACTGAGATAATAAATATCCTGTTGTTCCAAGCCACTCAGTTTGTGGTACTTTGTTATGTCAGCTCTAGCAAAATCTAATAAAGTTGGCTAAAAGAAGTGTCTGCTACTTGTAACCAAAGTATCTTGCCTCAGTGAAAATGGTTCTAAATGCCAGATATGTCCTTCATAGAAACTTTGTTCTAAGTAAGAATGTTTTCATTTTTATTCACTACACCTCTAGGTCAAAGCTCAAATTATAGCATCTCTTTATCCACCAACCCAAAAAATGCAATCAAAAGATAAGTGAAAAAAGGTGCTTCCCTATCTTTGCTGAATAACTTATGATTTTTGAGGTTTGGAACAGGTACCAAAATACTGGATAAAGACAAGAGACTTTAGGAATTTGTTTGGATCTCCATTGTCATGTAGATACAAAAATTCAAAAAGACAAAACAAAATCAAATATTTTATAGGACAAAAGGTATGTTTGAAGAGGCAAGATGAAGATTCTTCTGATTTCCATAAGTAGATATGTATGTTTAGAGGATTATGTTGGGAAGACAATAGAATATACAGAAAAGGACTATGACCACATGGTTATACTCGTGCTCATTCATAGCCCAGTTGGTAAAGAATCCACCTGCAACGCAGGAGACCCTGGTTTGATTCCTGGGTTGGGAAGATCCTCTGGAGAAGGGAAAGGCTACCCACTCCAGCATTCCTGAGCTTTTCTTGTGGCTCAGCTGTTAAAGAATCCACCCACAATGCGGAAGACCTGGGTTCGATCCCTGGGTTGGGATGACTGGAGAAGGGACAGGCTACTCACTCCAGTATTCTGGCCTGGAGAATTCCATGGACTCTATAGTCCATGGGGTCGCAGAATCAGACACAACTGAGTGACTTGCACTTTCACTTTCTTTTCTAAGCCTAGTTTGGCTGAGGTGATTGTCTGATTTCGTAGCATGATGAATATCATGTGGACAATAAGATCTCCCCAAATTCTGCTGTCCAAACGTTTGATGCATTAATTTGCATTATTGTTGCTTAGTCACTAAGTCATATCTGACTCCTTTTTGACTTCGTGGACTGTAGCCTGCCAGGCTCCTCTGTCCAAGAGATTTCCCAGACAATAATACTGCAGTGGGTTGCCATTTCCTTCTCCATGGGAATCTTCCCACCCCAGACCTGCATCTGTTCATTGACAGGTAGATTCTTGACCACTCTAACTTGCATTGCCCTTGACTACTTGGAGCTGCTGTTACAGAAATAATGGTGACAGGTTCTTTTTTGAAATTCAACTTTAAGAGGCATCCTGTGGATGCAGTACACATCCTACCTATCCCTTACACATTTACATACACAGTCTGTGACCTGAACAGTGAGGGCCTGGAATAAAGTTGCTTGAAATGTTCATTTCCCAGACAGATAAGGTAGGACATAGTGATGGTTTCATACACAGACAGCTGTAGAAAGTTACTCTTGCATGATGTGAAGTGGAGGCTTCCCTGGTGGCTCAGATGGTAAAGAATCTGCCTGCAATGCAGGAGACCGAGGTTCAATCCTTGGGTTGAGAAGATCCCCTGGAGAAGGGAATGGCTACCCACTCCAGTATTCTTGCCAAAAGAATCCCATGGTCAGAGGAGTCTGATGGGGTACAGTCCATAGGGTCACAAAGAGTCACACGACGGAGCAACTAACACACACACACACACGAACTGATGTTAGGTGGTGGAGCAAGCCTAGGAAAAATCCTTTATTTCCTACTATAAAAACTAACAATAAGTAAAGGGGGAAAAAGAATTTTATTTTATTTTCTCTAAACGATATTGCTGCTGCTGCTGCTGCTGCTGCTGCTGCTGTTGCTGCGTCGCTTCAGTAGTGTCCGACTCTGTGCGACCACATAGACAGCAGCTCACCAGGCTCCCCCGTCCCTGGGATTCTCCAGGAAAGAACACTGGAGTGGATTGCCATTCCCTTCTCCAATACATGAAAGTGAAAAGTGAAAGTGAAGTCACTCAGTCGTGTCTGACCCTTAGCGACCCCATGGACTGCAGCCTACCTGGCTCCTCTGTCTATCAGATTTTCCAGGCAAGAGCACTGGAGTGGGGTGCCATTGCCTTCTCCAAACTATATTGAAATTGTGAATTACAGGTAAGGATGACTAAGAAAAATACTAAATTGTGTCTATGTATGTGTTTTACTTAAATATTCTCCTCTACACTTTCAATCTGGTGTCATGTCCTACAATAAAAATAATATGATTTTTAAGTGACATGGAATAGAGACTTTAAGATTAAAAGCTATAAGGTTTTTATTTGGAGCTCAAATTAGAAAGCTCACTTGACTTTGTGAGCCAAAGATTCTTACCAAGGCCTTGGCACCCTTGAGACAGCTGTTAAGCCACCTCACACCCTTCTAATTTCTTTCCTCATATCTCTTCAATATTTGCTTTCTAGCAAAGGATCCAGAAAAATAAACATCCTCTTGAAGGATGTAAATTAAGTATGTGAAAATCAATATTTTTTTTCAACTGAAAAAAATGATGAATAAAAATTGAGTTCCACTATTAACTGACTAATGGAGGGAGCTTCTTTAACATTCTAGCTTTGTTTGTAGATCAAGGACCAGATAGATATAAAAAAAACTTGATTTTTACCTATCATGATTGCTTTTAATACTTACTTTTGGATTATATTACCAGTGTTAATAACAAACATATTTTTCCTATAATGACCTGCCCCCCAAACACATGTGCAACATTGACAGAAATAGCTAGTTAAATTTGCAATTTATTTGGAATTTATGAAAAGCATGCTCAGTTAATAATAAGACCTACTCTTCATTTCCTTAACAAGGAAATTTCCTACTTGTATAATCTCATTTGGTCCTCCTCAAAACTACTTTTGAGAAAGAAACTATAAATGCACCCATTTCACATATGAGGAAACAGAGAAGTGTCAAGATTTGTCCAAGGTCCCACTGGTGGTAAGAACCAAGCTGGGATCCGGCCTAGGCAGCCTGACACAAGGGCCAGGACATTGACCTCATTACTATCACTTCACTCTGTCACTCCCCTGAAACCCCCAAGGGATTATTCTAATTCTTTACAAGCCATTTTAAAAAACAATCAAAACATAAAAAACATTGAATCTCAAAACTTGAAGCATCCTCAAAATCCCCAAGTCCCCAAATCTCTTCTAAAATGAAGCATATCCAAGCCTGTATGAAAGCATGAAGGACTGGGAATTCACCAAATCCTACAACAGTACACTCTAAACTTAAGACTATCCCGAAGTTAAAAAGTCTCCTTCAAAAGTGATTTTCTGTAACTTCCAGTTTTACCCTCTGTCTCGAATTAAAATTTCTATCTCTGATTCTCCTTCTGCACAGTGGTCCTCGATATCTAAGGAGAGCTTTTACATTCTTTTTGAGTTTTATTTTCTGGTAAAAAGATTCCTAGTTGCATGCAACCCAGGTTGATTTTTCATACCAAAGTATATTTTGCAACGTACGGAGACATATTTTGATGTCATAATTGGAAAGGGTGATGTTATTGACATTCAGGGAGCAGGGGTCAGAAATGCTGCCAGATGTCTTACAATGCACAAGGCAGCCTGCTACAACAAAGAGTCATCTGATCTACAACGACAGTAGTGCTGCAGTTGAAAGCCTTTGGTCTAGAGCAGGTGATTTTCACCAATAGAAGGGACTCTGTGCCCTCTGTATGAGTTAGTGTGCCATTCCCTGTTAAGAATGGTAGCTATAAGGACAGCATAATTCTCTGGTGTATTCTATACAGATCAGAGAAGCCTAGAATATTACCTTCCACTCTACCCACCATAACTTAATACAGCCTACAGGACACCCAGCAGTACAGTATAAGACACCTGCACCTTCTCAGCTATTCTAGGACAGGCTGTAAGAAACTCTACCCCTAACTGATTTATACATTTCACAGATGCTTGCCTGTTCTAAATTGTATCCTCAGTTCCTAGTACAATGCAATATAGAGATTATACTCATAAAAGGGCTGAATAAATAGTAAACCCTTGATCACTACCAATTAAAATAAATAACACTAAAATGTGGGACCAGGTTTTGTAAATGTGAAAAGCTGTGTCTATCAGAGAGATGAGGATAGGCTGTCTCCAATAAGTGTCTTTTAAGTTGGATTTTGGGCTTTCCCAGTGGCTCAGACGTAAAGATTCTGCCTGCAGTACAGGAGCCACAGGTTCAATCCCTGGATTGGGAAGATCCCCTGGAGGAGGGCATGGCACCCTACTCCAGTATTCTTGCCTGGAGAATCCCATGGACAGAGGAGCCTGGTGGGCTACAGTTCACAGGACTGCAAAGAGTTGGACTGAAGCGACTTAGCACAACACAGCACAAGGACGGTGGAGGAGAAAATATGATCCAGGTGTTATAAAGACCATGGACAAAGACCTGGGACAGAAATTTTATATGTATACACATCCATCTATAAATATACATCCATTATCCACATACATACAGATGTAAATATAACAGAGAACAATTAGCTGGATGGGAGAGTGTTTATATGGAAGTAGAAGGAAGTAAGCCTAAAATAGCTGGCTGAGGGGCAGATCTCAGTGCAATGGTTCTCCAATGATGATGTGCTTCAGAATCACCTGGAGAGCTTATTGAAACACAGGTACAGGTAAATCTTGAATGAGGCCTAAGAATTTGCATTTTTGATACGTTCCCAAATGATCTGTTGATGGTCATCCAGTGACCACACTTTGAGACAACTGTCTTAGAGGTTTTTGAATGCTATGCTAGGAAGAGTCAGCAAAAGTTTTTTTTAACTGGGAAATGTCCATTACAATCAACACTGCTCTACCAAAGGAACCGAATTACAACAAATTCAAGAAAAAGAATGGTTGGTTCACAGGCTAGCTGGATAGTATTCATCAGAAAAAGCAATTCTGTCTCAGCTGCTGCTGCTGCTGTCACTTCAGTTGTGTCCAACTCTGTGCGACCCCATAGAAGAAGCCCATCAGGCTTCTCCGTCCCTGGGATTCTCCAAGCAAGAACACTGGAGTGGGTTGCCATTTCCCTCTCCAGTGCAGGAAAGTGAAAATGAAGTCGCTCAGTCGTGTCCGACTCTTAGTGACCCCATGGACTACAGCCTACCAGCCTCCTCCATCTATGGTGTTTTCCAGGCAAGAGTACTGGAGTGGGTTAATCCACTGGATTAATCTAGGTCTGTTCTCTAGACTTCCACTGGGCAATTCACTCTTTTTTTAACTAGAATACTTTTACAAAGTGGTTAAGTAAATGTTTAAATGACAAATGAGGTTCCAGATGGCCAGGATTAACTAAAATGTAGCAAGAATATATACAAAGTAATATATTATGCAAAACATTTCCAAGTATTGCTCACAAAACTCCATTAAAATCCTCTTGGGTAGACCAGTCACTAGCTTCCCCAACTATGCTGCTACTGCTAAGTCGCTTCAGTCGTGTCCAACCCTGTGTGACCCCATCGACGGCAACCCACCAGGCTCCCCCGTCCCTGGAATTATCCAGGCAAGAACACTGGAGTGGGTTGCCATTTCCTTCTCCAACGCATGAAAGTGAAAAGTCAAAGTGAAGTCGCTCAGTCGTGTCTGACTCTTAGCGACCCCATGGACTTCAGTCTACCAGGCTCCTCCATCCATGGGATTTTCCAGGCAAGAGTACTGGAGTGGGTTGCCATTGCCTTCTCCTAGCTTCCCCAACTATAGCCATGTATAATGTGTGATAAATGCTTCTAAATGTCTCTGGGGACACAATTTATTTTGACAACTTTTAGAAGGCAGTCATGTATTTTTATGTTCCATGCTAAACTTTCCCACTCCTCTTGCAATTAAGGAAAATTCTTCCTCCTCACTTACTGCCCTTACAACCACAGTGAAGGCAGGAGCAAAGAGAACAACTTGGAGCCCTAGACTTTTAGGATCAGAGGAGATTTTAACAGTCTTCTTACGTTTTTGCATCTGGGTACCACCAACTCTGTGGTCCTAGAATCAGTTACTTAACCTCTCCAAGACTCGATTTCCTCATCTGAGACTGTTATGTCCAGCTCATTAACTGGCTGTGAGAATTGATGACCAGTATGTTTAAAACTTAGAAAGTTTCTGACACATAAAGCTTAAGAAAGAGTTCAGTTCAGTTCAGTTGCTCAGTCGTGTCCGACTCTTTGCGACCCCATGAACTGCAGCACGCCAGGCCTCCCTGTCCATCACCAACTCTCAGAGTTCAGTCAAACTCATGTCCATCAAGTTGGAGATGCCATCCAGCCATCTCATCCTCTGTTGTCCCCTTCTTCTCCTGTCCCCTATCCCTCCCAGCATCAGAGTCTTTTCCAATGAGTCAACTCTTCGCATCAGGTGGCCCAAGTACTGGAGTTTCAGCTTTAGCATCAGTCCTTTCAATGAACACCGAGGGCTGATCTTTAGAATGGACTGGTTGGATCTCCCTGCAGTCTAAGGGACTCTCAAGAGTCTTCTCCAACACCACAGCTCAAAAGCATCAATTCTTCAGTGCTCAGCTTTCTTCACATCCAACTCTCACATCCATACATGACCACTGGAAAAACCATAGCCTTGACTAGATAGACCTTTGTTGACAAAGTAATGTGTCTGCTTTTTAATATGCTATCTANTCCAACACCACAGCTCAAAAGCATCAATTCTTCAGTGCTCAGCTTTCTTCACATCCAACTCTCACATCCATACATGACCACTGGAAAAACCATAGCCTTGACTAGATAGACCTTTGTTGACAAAGTAATGTGTCTGCTTTTTAATATGCTATCTAGGTTGGTCATAACTTTCCTTCCAAGGAGTAAGCGTCTTTTAATTTCATGGCTGCAATCACCATCTGCAGTGATTTTGGAGCCCCCCAGAATAAACTCTGACACTGATTCCACTGTTTCCCCATCTATTTCCCATGAAGTGATGGGACTAGATGCCACGATCTTAGCTTTCTGAATGTTAAGCTTTAAGACAACTTTTTCATTCTCCTCTTTCACTTTCATCAAGAGGCTTTTTAGTTCCTCTTCATTTTCTGCCATAAGGGTGGTGTCATCTGCATATCTGAGGTTATTGATATTTCCCCCAGCAATCTTGATTCCAGCTTGTGCTTCTTCCAGCTCAGTGTTTCTCATGATGTCCTCTGCGTGCAAGTTAATAAGCAGGGTGAAATATATAACCTTGACGTACTCCTTTTCCTATTTGGAACCAGTCTGTTGTTCCATGTCCAGTTTTAACTGTTGCTTCCTGACCTGGATACAGGTTTCTCAAGGGGCAGGTCAGATGCTCTGGTATTCCCATCTCTTTCAGAATTTTCCACAGTTTACTGTGATCCACACAGTCAAAGGCTTTGGCATAGTCAATAAAGCAGAAATAGAAGTTTTTTTCTGGAACTCTCTTGCTTTTTCGATGATCCAGTGGATGTTGGCAATTTGATCTCTGGTTCCTCTGCCTTTCTAAAACCAGCTTGAACATCTGGAAGTTCACGGTTCATGTATTGCTGAAGCCTGGCTTGGAGAATTTTGAGCATTACTTAACTAGCATGTGAGATGAGTGCAATTGTGCAGTAGTTTGAGCATTCTATGGCATTGCCTTTCTTCAGGATTGGAATGAAAACTGACCTTTCCAGTCCTGTGGTCACTGCTGAGTTTTCCAAATTTGCTGGCATATTGAGTGTAGCACTTTCACAGCATCATCTTTCAGGATTTGAAATAGCTCAACTGGAATTCCATCACCTCCACTAGCTTTGTTCGTAGTGATGCTTTTTATTCCAAGCCCCTCTGATCTTATATGCATGCGTGCATGTGTTCTAAGTCACTTCAGTTGTGTCAAACTCTGTGTTACTGCATGGTTACAGCCCACCAGGCTCCTCTGTTCATGGGAATTCTCTGGGCAAGAGTACAGGAATGGGTTGCCATGCCCTCCTCCAGGGGATCTTCCCAACCCAGGGATCGAACCTGCATCTTTTACAACTCCTTCATTTGCAGGCAGGTTTTTACCACTGGTGCCACCTGGGAAGCTCTGATTTTATATGTATATGTGTGTGTGTGTGTGTGTGTGTGTGTGTATAATATTATTGTAAACAAATTTAAATACATTTTGGAACTGGGACTCTAAATCATTTAACAAATAACATCGAAGCCACTGAGTTCAACCTCTTTCCTGGTCGTTGATTCTAAGAAACAAAAGGCAAAGAATTGATTCCTCAAGTTGAATGGAAACAATGAGACTATACTGGCTACAAGCAGTGAGGTTGATTAGATGTAGCATCCTCTCATAGACTTAATTCAGGCCCAGCTTTTCTACCTGGGATGGCTAAAGATCACATCTTGAATTATCCACAGAAATCAAATCTCCAATTAAGATAAGCTAAAGAAAAAAATGTCAATTACTGGAGAGAAGAGATGAAGTATCTGGTGGCTGATAAGACCTGGATTTTGTAATGTAATAAGAAAACAGAAACATTTCACCACAAATATTTTCATGATTCCTAATCAATAAAGCACAATCATTTTTAAAATTTAGGAATAAAGTGTTAAAGATCTTTACTGAACCAGCAAACTTAGGATTTACAAGTACATTTTGCCTTTAGCAAGAAAATCAGTAAGTTCTAGTCCCAAACATTTCATGCATGTTCCTTTTGACTTTGGACAAATCTCTGGACACTACGCATCTTTGTGTATCTGTTTTCTTATGTGTAAACAGGGCATTGACTTACATCTGAGTTTTTATAAGAGGTTGTAATTGTAATGAATTAAAGATGGCCACATCTCCCATCCAGGGACAGGGCATCTGCACCCTTCCCACAGGGCTGCCCTATGACTGATTTGACCAACAGAGAACATTGGAAGTGTTGTATGACAGTCTCAGGTTCAATTTTTAATAAGACTCTTGGTTTCTTGGAGTCAGGATCTGTCATGTAAAAAAATCTAGCATGCATCAACATGAGATCATGAATAGGGATCACATGGACAGAGCGAAGAGCCTGGCTGAGCCTAGCCTTCCAGATGACCCCATCAAGATGCCAGGTATATAACTAAATGACCTTGGACCCTCCAGGCCAGTTCAGTCTCTGGTTAAAAGCCACCAAGTGACTTCAGCCAAGCCAAAGCTCCTGATGAACAGAACTGTGACATCTGATAACAAGGCATGGTTGTTTAAGGCACTAAGTTTTGGGGTAGATGTTATACCCAACTACAGAGGTAATCAGGTAGCATACAGTTGGGTATAACTGTGGGGTTTACTGGCAGGGCAGTAATTCTCCTTCCAGGAGGTGATCCATATTTAGGGGGCAGAATTTTAGAGAAAAAGACCAATCTTTCTGCTCTTGATTTTGATATATTTTAGTTCCTCCAGTTCTCTTTTGAGGAGGTGGAGAAGACAGAAAAGCACCAGTAGCTCAAGAAGAAACTGAAGCCCTTTTTCTTGGCATCCCAAGAGACTTGGCAAGCTGCCAGTCACATGGGGGATCAATGGGGAAGACCTCACAGGGATGTTCACCAGGAGCCAGGCACAAGAAGGGGCTGAGATGCAGCCATGAACAGAGATAAAACTGTGGGTTCCAGCAAGGAAAAACTATAGGGGTGGAAGGACAGGGAAAGACTGCTTCCTGTCAGAGACGCAGAGGGCATCAGATCAAGTCTTTGCACATAATCCCACATGCAATGTGCAGATCTAATGTTTACTATGTTCTTCTTGGTTAAATATTTTTCTATACACTCACGATAAGAAAACTTGCAAGAAGGGGAGTATCAGTTGTCTAGGAAGGTGTCTCCTGAGTTATCACTGACTAAAGAAAAAAGGGTAATCCACTAAAAATATAATCTCCAAAAATCTTAGAAGGGTTTACTGAGCACATACAAAGGTTTCCAACGTAAACTTTGATGTACATGAACTGATCGGTCTGTCAGTAGACACTGGATGATTATTCCACTGACCCTTCCAGACTAAGCCCAAGGGTCACATTCCCTGGAAAGTTCTTCTGGCCCCAAAAAGCTCAGGGGAGACTCTCTCCTGTTAGAGATGTGGATTGGTTCTTCATCTCTGCATTTCTTTAGTGGGGGCAGGGTGAGGCGTGCCATATGACTTGTGGGTTTCCCTGGTTCCTTAGTGGTAAAGGATTCGCCTGCAGTGCAATAGACACAGGAGATGTGGGTTCAATCCCTGGGTTGGTAAGACCCACTGGAGAAGGAAATGGCAACCCATTCTGGTATTCTTGCCTGGGAAATCCCATGGACAGAGGAGCCTGGAGGGCTACAGTCTTATGCTTAGTCACTCAGTAGTGTCTGACTCTTTGCAACCCTTTGGACTGTAGCCTGCCAGATTCCTCTGCCCATGAAGATTCTCCAGGCCAGAATACTGGAGGGGGTTGCCATGCCCACCTCCAGGGGATCTTCCCCACTCAGGAATCAAACTCAGGTCTCCCACATTGCAGGCAAATTCTTTACCGTCTGAGCATCCAGGGAAGCCCAGGCGTCTATGGGGTTGCAAAGAGTTGGACATGACTGAGCAACTAAACAGCAGCAGCAGCACATGACTTGCAGGATCTTAGTTCCCTGAACAGGGATCAAACACAAGCCCCAGCAGTGAAAGTGCTGCGTCCTAACCACTGGACCACCAGGGGAATCCCTCTGCCCTGGTGCTTTACAGTACCTCGTATATATGTGTGAAACAGAATTTCTCTAGCTATATTATAATTGTCTGCTTATTTCTCTGCTACAATTACTACTATTCAAACCATGTTGCTGTTGTTTAGTTGCCAAGTTGTGTCTGACTCTTTTACAACCCCCTGGACTGTAGTCCCCCAGACTCCTCTGTCCATGGAATTTCCCAGGCAAGAATACTGGAGTGGGTTGCCATTTCTTTCTCCAGGGGGGTCTTTGTTACCCAGAGGTCAAACCTGCATCTCCTGCATTGGCAGGTGGATTCATTACCACTAAACCACCAAGAAAGCCCATTCCTACTATACACACCACCTGTTTTTTTAGGACACACTTTGTGTCAGAAGAATTCTATGTTATTTCTAATTCCTACAGCAACTCTGCAAGGCAGCATTCAACATCCACACTTTAAATATAAAGAAACTGAAGCCCAGAGAATTTAATACACTTGCTGAACATCACACAGCCAGATATGATAGAACTGGGACTGAACCCCACATTTGCCAAAGTTCATACCCTGGTAATGCTAACAAAAGGGCAAGGCTTGACACAAGAAACCTTATCTAGAAATAGGAAGGACTGTATGCAATGCCCTATAAGCTTTCTGAGCTGAGGACACAAGAAAAAGACATATTTAAAGATGAAACTGACAGATAAGATAATACACAGGAATAATAATGAAGAAGCTACTGCAATAACCCAGAAACAAGATGAAAAATGTTTAAGACAGGGAAGATAGATTTGAAAGATATTTATGAAAATATAGCTAAGACTTGGCATTTGGCTGGTCATGGTAGATAAGTAAAAGATGCCCTCAAAGAATTACCTTTAAATGATGAAAAGTTAACTAATAAATGCACCTTTGATGTACAAAGTAGAAGAGGATAATGTTTATGATGGAAATTTCTACTTTGAGATTAAGAAGACAGAAAGATGCTTAAGGCAAGATGTTGAACAGGCAGCTACCTGTTCTACAGGGACCAGAGGCATGAGGCATGGGACATGGGACATAGGAAAAGACAGCAGGAGAGATGGAGGCAGAGGTGCAAATAAAGCCACAGGATGGGTGATCCCTCCAAAAAAGAGAAGGAAGATATCCAGGGCTGGAAGGCTGAGGGTCTAAGCTTGAGGGACACTCAACTATGCAACAGGAAGAAAAAGATGACTATCAGTGTCAGAGAGGGCACTCACAATAGCCACCAGGAATTCGCACTGGGATAGGGAAGCAATAATGGAATAATAATCAAGATTGCCGGGAGAAATATCTGTAACCTCAGATGTGCAGATGACACCACCCTTATGGCAGAAAGTGAAGAGGAGCTAAAAAGCCTCTTGATGAAAGTGAAAGAGGAGAGTGAAAAAGTTGGCTTAAAGCTCAACATTCAGAAAACGAAGATCATGGCATCTGGTCCCATCACTTCATGGGAAATTGATGGGGAAACAGTGGAAACAGTGTCAGACTTTATTTTGAGGGGCTCCAAAATCATTGCAGATGGTGACTGCAGCCATGAAATTAGAAGACACTTAGTCCTTGAAAGAAAAGTTATGACCAACCTAGATAGTATATTCGAAAGCAGAGACATTACTTTGCCGACTAAGGTCCATCTAGTCAAGGCTATGGTTTTTCCTGTGGTCATGTATGGATGTGAGAGTTGGACTGTGAAGAAGGCTGAGTGCCGAAGAATTGATGCTTTTGAACTGTGGTGTTGGACAAGACTCTTGAGAGTCCCTTGGACTGCAAGGAGATCCAACCAGTCCATTCTGAAGGAGATCAGCCCTGGGATTTCTTTGGAAGGAAAGATGCTAAAGCTGAAACTCCAGTACTTTGGCCACCTCATGTGAAGAGTTGACTCATTGGAATGGAAAAGACTCTGGTGCTGGGAGGGATTGGGGGCAGGAAGAGAAGGGGACGACTGAGGATGAGATGGCTGGATGGCATCACAGACTCGATGGACGTGAGTCTGAGTGAACTCCGAGAGATGGTAATGAACAGGGAGGCCTAGCGTGCTGCAATTCATGGGGTCACAAAGAGTCAGACACGACTGAGCGACTGAACTGAACTGAATTGTGGCTAACATTTACTGAATATTTACTAGTTGCCACACACTAGTATACCTTTTTTGGGCATATACTCAGTAATTTAATCTTCAGAAACTCCAAATGGAATATGAGACTTCTCAAGTGGCTCAGTGGTAAAGAGTGCCAATGCAGGAGACACAGAAGATGTGGGTTTGATCCTTGGGTTGGGGAGATACCCTGGAGGAGGAAATGGCAACTCACTCCTGTATTCAAGGACCCTTATTCAATGGATATGAATCTGAGCAAATTCTGGGACAGAGTGGAGGACAGAGGAGCCTGGCATGCGGCAGTCCATGGGATGGCAAAGAGTCGGATACAACTTAGCAACTGAACAACAAAATGGAATACACTATTAATATTATTGGACTTCCCTTGTGGCTTAGCTGGTAAAGAATCCGTCTGCAATGCAAGAGACCTGGGTCCAATCCCTGGGTTGGGAAGATACCCTGGAGAAGGGAAAGGCTACCCACTCCAGTATTCTGGCCTGGACAATTCCGTGGACTGTCCATGGGGTTGCAAAGAGTTGGACATGACTGAGCAACTTTCATTCACTCACTCATTAATACTATTAATACAATTTTGCTGATGAGAAGACAAAAACCAGAGAATTTAACTAACTTACTTAAGACCATATAATTGGTAATTAGTCAAAGCTGGGTTTGAATCCAGGAAACCTAGGATCCTAGGTCTCATTCTTATTCGTGTATATATCAAGACTTCTAAAAGGGTAGAAAAACTAACACTAAAGTTATATCAAACCACAAGTCACATTTCAGAGCATTCTTTGCTCAGCTAAACATGCCTGGAGCAGCTACTATTGATCTGTAAGAACACAGAATCAGACGAGATAAAGACTGACTTAAGGAGCTGGTGAGAGACAGATAAATAAACCAATTTTTTAAAAAGTGATAACTGCTGTGTTAATATTTAACATTCTCTCTCTCTCTCTTTAACATTCTATGGGAGCTCAGAGAAAGAAATAACAAATCTTCTTTGGGAATGAAGCTCAGCCAGTTAGTGGAGAAGGTGAGTACTGAACAAGGGTGGATATTCACCTGGAAATGAAGAGGAACTCAAGACACAAGTGCAACATGGGATTATGAGGAATCATACCATACTCAGGAAACGATAACATACCACTCCTGAGTGGGAACAGAGATAGGAAGACATAGAGTGAGGATAATTCTGAGGAAAAGGACTGAAACATAAGCTAAGAATTTAGCCTATATTTAATCATGTGTCCCCAAAACCCTCTGGGGCTTTGCACACGCTGTTTTCTAGAGCTACTGCTCCCCATGCTTCACCTTCTCCCTCTTTGCCTACTGGCACCTACATTGCCTACAGACCCCAGCTTCAGCATCACTTCTTCTGATAGCTGTCCCTGCATAGGAAGTCATGTGCTCCAACAACTCCTTTGACTTTCCCTTATTCTATTTCAATAACCACCAATTTTACTGTAATCATCTACCTACTATCTGTATTTTTCACTAAAATTTCTGTGATTCAGAGCTTTTCTGATTGTTCACCATTGTACTTCCAGTGCTCTACTCAACTCAAAGCAATTAGTAAGCACTCAATAAATAGTTGATAAAATGAATATAAAAATAAGATTTAATATCCTCCAGCATGAACTTAAACTCAACAAATATTGCTATTATATCAAAGCATGAACTTCATATATGTGAGAAGGGGAACCTTGTAATCCCCATTCCTTGCAGAAATGCATTTCAATCCTGTTGGGAAAACAAATTAATTGTGTGACACAAGCTCAAAGTGACAGACACTTTTCATTTATTCACTGCAAAATTGAGTAATGCTCCAGGGAGATCGTTAAGAAATGCCAGCACATTTATCTCCAGCACAGGATGAAATAAACAATCTTTGACTCAGAATTGTATCTTTTAGAAGCAAAACTGTTTTAAAAGAAAATGTGTGACTGAGTATCTGCTGGAGGAGTTTTGCAGATAAAACACATCAAATTCCTGGGCTGCCAAGAGGAAGGATGGCAGTTCAGACGGACACATCAAAGAGAAGATCATGCAGTGCTACAGATAATGGTATCCTCAATGAAGTGAAAGGGAACTGCATTTGAGCAAAATACAGGGCAATATACAACATGATCAGAGAAAGAGCATCAGTGGCAAAAAGTCAAGAAGTATGGTATGTGCAGCCAGTGGAAGGACCTAGTGACATATGGCGTAGTGTAAAGAAGACTTGGGGATGACACCTCTGTCATGTTGTGGAGACTCCATAAAGATCCCCGTCAGTCTTCAGGTCAGCTTAAGAGAAGTTGGTAGCTGCTATTTTTGTCGTCCAACATCCCTCTTTCCAGAGGGAAAAGAAATGTCATATTCCTGTGACGGATGCTTCTGGTAAAGGTGGCAGTCACAGGGCCTTATCTCTGCTCAGAAACCATATGTGTCAGCCCCACACCATGAGGATTAGTCAAGAGGAGAGTGTCTGGCTCAGGCACAGTCAATGGTCCTCAATGTGAAACAGCATTTAGGTTTACCTTCTTTGGATTCATGAGGTAAGGATGCTTTAAGACTCATGTTGCCTACAGCTATTTTTCAACCCAACCTGAGAATGAATCCAATAAGTAAACAGCATAGGGACAGAGAGGGACATAACAGAGAAACAGAGACACAGAGAGAAGGACACAGAGAAAGAGAAGGAAAGAAGGAGACAAAGAGGAAAGGGAGATAGAGACACTAGGAGAGAACTACACTAGATGATGATGGTCAAACCCTGTCACACGATAATGAAAAAGATCTTACTAAAATATCACCTGAGAAGAAGGTTGGTAAAAACACTACACTCAGGAACTCATTAGGATATATAAAGAGAAAGCCCTCTTCAAGGTCTTATTTAAAACATAAAACCATTGAGTAAACAAAAAATATATTCACATAACAAGTCTGCTTATTGCATATGAAATGACTGGCATTGAGAGGGGACTATTATTTACAGTTGTTAACTCTAGAGTATACAGTTGTGGAGGTGGAGAGGAAGAAACCGGGCCATTTTTATGTTTTACTTGTGAAATAATGACTTTTTTTACAATGCTCAGATCTTATTGTTTTGATATTTTCAAACTGTAATGATTAGAAAGGACCTTGGTGAAAGAAATCAAACACAAGATCATGAACTGGGGTTGGATGAATGAAGATGAAGGTGAGAGTCATCATGAGGAAGAATCTGCTAATAGGAGATGGTGAGGGCTCCCCTGGGGGTAGATTTCAGGGCATTTTGTGAGAAAGCAGAGAGAACTCTTTGGTCAGAAAGATGTCCATGCTCCCCACCTTGTTTTGACCCCAGAGGGAACTTCTCACACCTAAGTCAGAATGTTATCAGAGATTTGAGGAATGTGCTATTCGAGGAGCATGTCCAGCTAAAGGACCTCTGTGGACACACTTACAGTCAAGAAGTGTTAACTTCCAGTAAAGAGAAAACTGAGTGCATATTTCAGAAATTAGTAAAAAATGACCAAGATCCAAATAACCATCCAGCCTAGCCAACACTACTCTCTACTGCCCCCAGATGACCATTTTAATCGTTTGGTACAATTTCATTCCTACTTTCTCTCATACACAATAACTCATGTACACCCAGATACACACATCTGCATATTTATTTTCCAAAAGTGAAATTACTCTAAACATTAAAGTCTGAAACTTGCTTCCCCCACCCCATAATATACCAGTGATATCTTTCTAGGACATCACACATAACTTTTTCTCATGGTTTTAATGGCTGCATTATATTTCACTTTAAAATTAGCATTTTATTACAAATACTTGGTTGGTTTTAATTTTTACAGAAAACTTTAGATTTAAAACAATTATATGTAAAGCTTTAATGCTGTTTTTGACCTCCCATGATCCATATTATGTGATGCATGTATTTTAATCACATTTTGGAAATTATTTCTAATGAGTCAATAAACTTTCATTAACAGGTCTCAGTCCTCAAAGCACTAGGAAGCACAGTGGATAGAGAAAGATAGCTAGAGAAATGCATTATATATATATATATATATGTATATATATATAATTTTAACTTTTTATTTTATTTTATTTTATTTTCAAACCACAAAGGCCTAAGACTTTTATTTATCTTTTTCTTTTAACAAACATTTCTTTCTTTTTTTTTTTAATTTTTTTTTTTTACTTT
>SJYV01018899.1:1991628-2063133 GCA_006410875.1 Neotragus pygmaeus | reverse complement strand
GAGCTCCCAATCCTGAATCCCCCTCCCACCTCCCACCCCACAACGTCTCTCTGGATCATCTCCGTGCACCTGCCCCAAGTATCCTGCATCCTGCATCTAACATAGACCGGCGCCTCGTTTCTTACATGATAGTATACATGCTTCAATGCCATTCTCCCAAATCATCCCACCCTCTCCCTCTCCCTCAGAGGCCAAAAGTCCGTTCTATATGTCTGTGTTCCTTTTGTTGTCTCACATACAGGGTCATCATTGCTATCTTTCTAAATTCCATATATATGTGTCAGTATACTGTACTGGTGTTTTTCTTTCTGGCTTACTTCACTCTGTATAATAGGCTCCAGTTTCATCCATCTCACTAGAACTGATTCAAACTTATTCTTTTTAATGGCTGAGTAACTTTTTATTTTATATTGGAGTATAGCCAATTAACAATGCCATGATAGTTTCAAGTGCACAGTAGAGCAACTCAGCCATACATAGGCATTTAATAATATATTAATGGAGTCTTGCCTTTTGCTTTGATACAGAGGTCTACCGTCTGGGTGGAATTAGGAATCAAGGTAAGCATTCTTGCTCAAGAGGCACTACCTACATCAGTCACCCCCAAAGACTCAGAGGAGCTTTAGAGAGGACAAGATATCCTTCTAGGCATCACTTGGTGAGCAGTAATATCACACTTCTCTGAGACATTTATTCTGTACTTCAGCCCAGCCTGGCCCAGCCCAGTTGTAATGCTGGGAGGAGCACAGCAAAATAGAAGCTAGATATAAATAAGATCACACTCTTTCAGGCTAAACTGTCCTGTAACATCTAGAGTGAACCTTCCAGCTCAATGAGAATGTCACTCTTGGGACAGAAAATGATGGGAGATAAATGGCAAGTTTCCAAGACTCTCAGAAGAAAACAAAATCATTTGAATTCATTTATTAATAACTTATGGATTGGAGTTTCTGACGTCCACTCTAAGAGAAAGAAGTGGAACTATTGGTAGCCCTGTTCAAAAAGAGAAATGTGCTGAACATTCCATTTGTTCATTGGTGTTTATAAAATTCCTAAATCAGTATTTATGTAATTACTGGTTAACTGAAACCTCCCAAATAAAATGTAAGTTCTGTGAGGGCAAGAGCTTTGTCCTTACTCATGCTCTTGCACTTTTACCCACTCGGGGAGATAGAGACATTTAAGAAAAAAAAAAAAAGAAGAAGGAAAAATCAATTGCGGTTTTAATCACAATTGCACTGTTTTTAAAGGAGAAGACTGGATCTGACCAGCTCAGAGAGGACTTCTGCAAGAAAGAGAGGATTGAGCTAATGTGAAACACATGCAAGAGAGGAGGGAGCAAAGGAGCTGTGTGGGCAGAGGGATGAGCCAAGGCCCTAAGGTGGCTGAGGACAGAGCACTGGAAACAGAGAAAGAAGGTGAAGAGTGAGGCTGGTGAAGGGCCTCAGAGCATAAAGTGGGCTGGACATATAGGTAAGAAATAGATGATGCAAAATTCTACAGGCCAAGGAGTTTGGTCTTATTGTTGGTGCAATGAATAGCCATAGAAGGGTTTTAAGCAAAAGAACAACAGGATAAGAGCTGCAGTATGAGAAGAGATCTTATAAACACTGAATGGATTAGAGGGGATAAAAGAAATATGGAGAAAATAATTAGGAGGTTGTTGCAGTGATATCCAAAAGACAACAACAGTCTGAACTAGAATGACAGAGATGGGAAGAAATAGACTCAGATCTGTGCCCGGAGGAAAGTCAAAGGACTTGTCATTATTTAAATGCAGTGGATAAGGAAAGACCAGATTAAGAGTTTCCTTACCTGGTTTCTAGGTGTGGCAGCTGCTGAAAAAGCTAATTACTGAGAAGGAGGTCCAAGTTTGATAAGAAAGACCATGGGTTGTATGGACAGAAACTGATATTAGCATCACTAACCTTGAGGGCTTTGCCAAGCTAGGTCAATGATATGCTTTAAATGGATCATCTAATTCATCCTAACTGCCATCCTATATAATTGGTGCTGTTGGTCCCATTTTTAGAGATGAGAAAACTGAGATTTGGAAAGGCTTAGTAATTTATCGCCATTCTCAGAGCTAAAAATTGGCTGAGCTGGGATGTGAACCTAGATTTCCTTGGTTCTAAAGCAGATGGTTCTTAATTACCAGCTCATACTGCTTCATGACAACTGAGGTTTACTTAGGAAAAATTTCATGGTTTCAAAAGGGCATGATACTTACCCTAGAACTCTGAAGCCAAAACTTCCTCGGAAGCCTTCAGTTTTCCTCTCCAGGCCTCCCAGAACAACTGTCCACATCAGCAAGATGATTCTACACTTTCTCCCATCCTTAACTCCCCACCCACTCAGGCTTTGGCTAGACTTCAAGGTTACCTCCAATTGCCCTGATCTCCTCAGTTTTGCCTTCTCTGAATTAATATGATATTTTCAGTTTCACCACTTAAGTTTGGCAACACTCACATGAGGGCTACCCTGCAGGATGTCCATATATTCTCAACTTCCTCACATTTTATTTTCCCTATTGTTGATTTTTTTTTTTTTTTTACAGTATATACTGACTGTCTTATAAAGGCTTTCAAGCACTGAAGTCAGATTGCTGTAAATAAGCCAATAAACACAAAAACTGTGACACTCTGGTTCTGGCTGCCAACCAACAGCTCTGTTTTACCAATGTTATTATCTCTAGCTATGGAGTGGAATCTCATTATACATTGCATTTAAATTACACATATTCATCTATATATTCTTGGCAGAGCAAGAGGCAGAGAACATGCACATTTTAAACAGAGCAGGCCATTATGCATGCCATTCTAATCCATAAGCATGTGTCCCATAAAATAGGAGATGAATTAACTGATTTGAGTCCCTAAGGATCTTTTCCAGTATGAGTAATTATCTGGACAAACTCTGATTTTAGTGTATAAAGGTACATATTTTAGATAAACCACAATCTCTAATTTTAAGTCAACTATTCTTCCTATTGCACTATTAAGGAACCTATCCTAGTGACCTATCCCAAGATTAGGGGGAAAGTTGGGTCTCCTGGACTAATCAAGAGACAGTAAGAAATTGTCTCTGGCAATTCCGATAACACAAGACTTTCACACCATATTTTCTTTTGGGATCTACCCCTAAGATATGACTACAGTGATGGCAGTATATGTTCGGTTAATCATCTGACTTTTAAATTGTATTCTCCCTTTATTGTTGAAAATAAATAAGGGAACTAGAAAATGAAAAGTGCTGACACAACTGATAAACACGTGTCTCCAACAAATGAGGCAAAGGTGGAAATCATTAGGCCTCCTGAAGGCAAATGTGAAAAAAGGAGAACCCAACTATGCAAGAAGAATGGAATTCTAACTTGGGTCCGAAAAGCAAACAATTATTAGGGATTTTATAATCACCTTTGATTTTCTGGAAAAGAGCCTCCCCAGTTACAGGCACAAATCGAAATACACACATAAAATTATGATATGGGTGCATTATCAGAAGGTCGTGTTCAGACATAACACTATCACTCTGAACTACCCTGCTGCCTACTGGGCAGATAGATTAAGTCTTGCTTCTCAGCTTCCTCAGGATTTTCTTCGTGCCATCAGCATACAATTTCAGGCTTACCTATGGGAAAGATGGTTGCCAGTACCTATCACTATTTAGACTGTAAGCTCCTTGCAGGCAGCTTCTAGGCCTTACTCATCTCTGTGTCTGCAGTGCCTTAGAGAATGCCTGACTAAAAGAGGGTGCTGTACAAAAGCTGGAGAGTGAATAAATAAGTGAACAGCCAGATTTACCTCTCTGAGATTCATTTCCTCTTATGAATCAGAGAAGAAAAATGACACAGCCCAATGGCCATCAGGTTGTTGTCTCCAGCACGGAGCTACGCTTTGTACATGGCTCTGGCCTTACCTATCCAGAGAAATGCAGCACAGGTGAAAAATCGATGCTGTTGTGAGCAGGACATCCAGAGATGTCCGGACAAGGCAGAACATCTCCCCGTAAATCCAGATGTCTTGAACCAGCTCAATGGCACCGAAGGGCATCACCAGCACTGACACCAGCAGATCCGCAAAGGCAAGAGACACAATGAAATAATTGGTTTTTATTTTCCTGTGGGTGAAAAAGAGTAAGAGAGGAGGCAGTGGGAAAGACGAAGGAAAGAGGTTAGGGGGAAAGGAGCAGGGGAGAAAAAGAGAAGGAGAGGGAAGCAAAGAAATAAGAGAAGGAGGGAGGGAAAAAAGGAGAGAAAAGTCAGATGTGCAACATATTCTGTGAGATTGTTTCCCCTTCTGTCTTGTGTGCGGTCCAGTCACTTTGGACTTCTCCAGACCTCTGGCACCATAAATCCTTCTCTTGCCCTCATCTGTGACCACACTGGCCTGACTTGAGCCCCCCCCATGCACAGAGACCCTCCTGAGGGTCTTTATGGGGTATTCTCTCTCCCTACTGTTGGCCTAGCTATACCCTACCGACTCGTTGGGCCTCAGTTCAGTCATTCACAGGAAACCCTCCAAAGGTGACCCCCCTCACAAAGAGTGTCAAATTCCACCATTTTCACTTTTAGACTGACTACCATGTGCCTCACATTTGTCACAGTGCTTAGAATTTCATTTTTATGTTTTATCTTGATTAGAGCATGTCTTACTTTAAGAGGAAGATAGCAGCAGATGGGACAGAACTGAACCTTTCATCCCCTTTTGTGACCTGGCGGATCTTAATCTAGGCTGCATAATAGAATCACCTAGTAAATGTGTCTAAATATCAATGCCCAGGTCTTGCCCTGGATCTATTACTTCAGGGACTCTGTGTGATGAACCCACTTACCCACCCCTAAGCTCACCAAATAAAATATATGGCACTCAGTTAAATGTGAACCTCAGATACACAACAAATAATTTTCTAATATAAGTATATTTCAGATATCACATGAGACACACTCATGCAATACATTAGTAATTTAAAAAAGGTCTTTAGGTGATTCTAATTGCAGCCAAGGATGAAGTGAAAAGAGCAGAAGACCAAGGTTTAAATCTTAGATCAGCCACTAGTCAGCTATCCTTTTGGGGCTTCCCTGGTGGCTTAGATGGTAAAGAATCTGCCTACAGTGCAGGAGACCCAGGTTCAATCCCTGAGTAAGGAAGATCCCCTGCAGAAGGGAATGGCATCCCACTCCAGTATTCTAGCCTGGAGAATCCCATGGACAGAGGAGCTTGGTGGGTTATAGTCCATGAGGTCACAAAGAGTTGGACATGACTCAGTGACTAAGCACACACACAGCTATACTTTCTTTGAATCAGTTAATAAAGTGAGGAGGTTAGATATGCTCTCAGACATTATATCACAACTATTGCAGAAAATACAAGATGGAAATGCACTTACATGCTTATACTTGTTATGTTAGAACTATGAGATTATATGTGATTTTTCCCCCTGCTCCATTTTCCAAACATCATTGCCATGTATCTTTTCTCCTTCATAGCTATAAATTTTTCTGGAAATTATAAATTCAGACTCCAGTTCTCCAGGGAGAGCCCCGAACTCCACCCAGGTTTTCTCATGAGATTGCTTCATGTGACTTACCTGAGCTGCCTGTCCCTGCACACAGCCACCATCACCAGCAGGTTCCCCAAGATAGCCATCAGGATAACTGCCGAGAGAAACGTGAGCAGCACAACCTTCTCCACTGACCTGAAACCCTCCTTGGAACTGGAAGACACACAAACACGAAGAACTGAAGGAAACTCTTAAGACACAAAAAGAAAATTAGTTTTCTTCATTCATTTTCAGAAAGGTAACTTCACTGTCGACTCTGCAAACACACGTGTATTGTAAACCTAATATATGCCAATGTTTGCACTTGTCACTTTACATGTTATTCTGGTTAACTCCTACATAATGAGAAGGAAGAGGCTTAGAGAGGTGTTTACTACCCTGAGATTGCACAGTGATTCTCTGTGAGAGAACTTGATGCTTTCCTTCAAGAGCACTGAGCTTAGCTTGTGCTCAGAAAGCTTATTTGGTTGATTCTTGTTTGGCACACCAAGACAGCTAGGTTGTAAGCGCCATGAGGCAGGGACATTGCCTGTTTTCTCCATTGACAAATTCAATTTAAATATATCATTCATATTTAGTGAATGAAGGAATGATGGCATCAAATGAGCAAATGAGGGTAACTTAAACAAGTATCTGTGTGAACACAAAGGCCATCTGTGTTCAGTACCTCATCCCAGTCCACACAGAAGCTGCTGTGTGCAGCTGGGCTGTGCAAGGACTAGGTCACGGCTTAAAGGTAGTTTGTTCCTAAATGACTGACTTGGACAAACTGTTCTTGGATTATGTGAAGCCCACTGGAAATACAGAATCCATCAACAAATCCAGGGATTCCTCTCACTGCCTTGAACTACATTTCTTTTGGTGCCCAATACAACAGTTCAAATTTGTGTGCTTGTGAATTTCAGCAACTGATTCGTTTCTATAAACTCAACCCTCCTAATGTCAATTCAACATTTTGTCTTACTAACTTGGAAGTGAGTGTCCACTGTCAATAAAAGCACAAAAAGTGCAGATTATTCAAAAGCTGCAGGAAAATGTTTGCTTTTTAATATGTTTTTTAAAATGTTCTTTTTAAATGAAGTTTAAAGTATCTTAAAACTTTTAGACTCAAACATACATTTCAATATGGAGAAACTAAGACCCAGTAAGAGGAAATGAGTTGCCAGAGTGTGTTAGCATCTAGATTGAGAGAAGCTGCTTGTTCTTTAGGGCACCACTGGGCACTCATGCAAGAGTGAACATCGACATTTTAGGGAATCAGCAAACTAAAATGGACTGGAATGGGTGAATTTAATTCAGATGACCATTATATCTACTACTGTNAAAGCATTATTTCCTAGAATAGTGAACTCTAATCATAGGCAGTAGCCATGGAATGACTCAACATAAAAAAAAAGAGAACCCTTCATGAATACATCGAAATATCTCATCTAAGGAATGGGTTCCTCCATATAAAGATGAAGATTTAGTCAGTGAGATGATTGCTCTAGGTTAAAAAATCTACAATGACTCCTAGAATTTGGCTATGCACTTATGCATGTCTCTCTCAAACTCAGATTTAAGGGCTAAGTCTGTGGCTAAATACTGTCTAAATAAACAGTAACCAAGTTAAGTATGTAATGCCCTAGTGAGCCAGCTGACAAAAAATAAGGGTGACTCACAGTCTGGTTCCAACAACATAAGGTAAGTATGTGCCAGACTCAAATGTAATTCTGTGCCATTCCAATCTCTGATTGAGCATATAGTCAACATAGTGTTATGCCCAGAGTCTGGATCACAGAACTGAGAGAATAAGACTTCCACAGCAATGCAAAAGCATAAAGGGGTTTTATTGCTAGCTTGAGCTAGGGCTCTCGTCTCATCCAGTGCAGTGGAGTCTTGACAAGAGCCCTAGCATAGCAATAAAACCCCTTTATGCTGACCTAGAAAATCATGATGATGTGATCACTAATTTAGAGCCAACCATCTTGGAATGTGAAGTCAAGTGGGCCTTAGAAAGCATCACTACGAACAAAGATAGTGGAGGTGATGGNCAGAGCCGTCATTCTTTCCAGCAGGCTCCTCCGGAACACTGAGGGTGCACATCCCAGGGCCTCGCTGCTCCAGGCCCAGCCCCGCCCTGCTGGCCTGGCCCATCACTCAAAAGAACATCTATTGCACACTTATGTGCTCCAAGAATCTGTGTGTAGGAAGGCAAAATGGTAACCGTGGCCTAAGTCAGCTAGAGTTGGCATCTTCTTCCAGGTGCGTGGCCTGGGGCAGCAGGGAGTCAGGAACCCAGGCGCGTTTTACTGTGCTCTATGCTGTAAGAGCCCCCCTTCCAAATCTGCCTCATGGTGCCAGGCAGCTGTCCAGCTCCAGCCATCATGCCTTCATCCCTGTGAAGAGGAGGGAGAAAGGGAGAGGAGAGTGATTCACTCACCACTCCTGCATTCACACCCCACCCCCACCCTTCAGAAGACTGCAAGCATCATGAAAGCAGAGCCTTTCTTTTCATGGTGCATAGTGGGCACTCAACAAATATTTGTTTAAGTTAAGGAATAAATGATGTTATAAGACTATTTTGGAAATCATGGTTATATCACTTGCTACAATAATGCCTTAGTTCACTCTGGCTTCCATAACAAAATGTCACAGGCTGAGTGGATTAAACAACAAAAATTTATTCTATCATAGTTCTGGAGGCTGAGAAGTCCAAGATCCAGATACCAGCAGATCAGTTTCTTGTGAAAACTCTCTTATAAACTTGAAAAAGCCTGCCTTCTCTGTGTGTCTTTACACAGTGAAGAGAGAGCAAGATATCTGGTTTCTCTTCTTAAAAGGCCACTAACCCCACCATGAGGGATTCTTCTAAATCTAATTATCATTATTTCCCAAAGGTGTCATCACCAGATACCACCACACCGGGGGTTAGGGCTTCAACATATGAGTGGGAAGAGACAAAATTCAATCTGTAACAAATAACATGTAGTTGTTTATTTTGACCAAACTACTGCTTTCAGGTACTTTAATAATCTACTTACAAATCAAACATGCTATCTTTTCCACAAAGACTTTACATATTTTATGTCCAAATAAAATTATATTTGAACAAAAATAAAACCAGGGAGAGAAGGAGAGCTATGTAAGCATATAAATATATATATATAATTAAATTCAGAGGTTATGGCCATTTGAATGTACAACCAATTGTCAATCATAAATGTCTGGGGTGGAGGACTAGAAGATAATGGGAGATTTTTTCCTTTGAGATATTATTGGAATTTGAAATGACAAGAATAGATTTACGTATTACTTGTTCAACTGAAGAATAAGGAAGTACTACCCCCCTCTACTGTGAATCTCATCTTGTACTTCTAAACCACAACACTTCTTACTTCACACTAGAAGGTTAACATATTGTTCTTGCCAAATAAGTCAAACATGACAGCATTAATTTCTCTAAGCAGTTGGGTGTGAGCTCTGCTGTGATTAGAAAACAAATAAATTTACTGACTCAACTAGACTTGGCCCAGGAATGTTAGCATAGCTATAGGCATATGTTTGCTCATTTGTTAATTCAGCCATCCCTTTGTCTACTCAGTTATTTGTGTATGCATTCAACAGAATATGTGAGGGGCTTTGCTATTTCAGTCACTGAGAAGAGAGAGCAGGCATGGTTCTTTCCCTCAGAAAGCTCAGAGGCTATCAGAGCAGACAGACATGAATCCAACTATTTGCAGCTGCTGTAAAAGTGGAGGCTATGAGAAGAGATGTATGTGGTGGTGCTAACTTTGTTTCCAGATCAGCAAACACTTTCCTGAAGGTGTGGTCATTGAGCTGCAATTTAAAGGGGGAATGGAGATAACTGAAAACTGGTAGGGCTTCCCTGGTGGCTCAGTTGATAAAGAATCTGCCTGCAATGCAGGAGACCTGGGTTTGATCGCTGGGTTGGGAAGATTCCCTGGAGCAGGGCATGGTAGCCCACTCCAGTATTCTTGCCTGGAGAATCTCCATGGACAGAGGAGCCTGGCAGGCTACATGGGGTTGCAAAGAGTAGGACATGACTGAGAGACCTAGCACAGCACAGGATTGGAAGTGTAGCAGTGAAAACAATATGATGTACTCTAGCAGGTGAAAGAAGACCACCGTAACTGGAGTGCTGGGAGTCAGGGGAGCCGCCAGCAGCTGGGGTCAACAGGGTCAGATCAGAAGGGGACCACGGACTGGGCTGAGTATTAAGGTCTTCATCATGAGTTCAGTGGAATCACAAAGTGTCTAAAGAAATTTGGCACAAAGGATGGCATGATCAGGACTTCCTGGTGGTACAGTGGCTGGGAATCCTCCTGCCAGTGCAAGGAACATGGGTTCAATCCCTGGTCTGGGAAGATTCCACATGCCTTGGAGCAGCTAAAGCCCATGTGCTACAAATATTGAGTCTCTGTGTTGCAACTACTGAAGCTCGCGTGCCTAGAGCCTATGCTCCATAACAAGAGAAGCCACCCCAATAAGAAGCCCATGTATCACAACAAAGAGTAGTCACTGCTCACCACAGTTACAGAAAACCCTTGTGCAGCGATGAAGATCCAGCACAAGTGAAAAAAAAGAAAGGATGACAGGATCAGATTTACATTTTGACATATCTGGAATGTAGAGTGTAAAGGGACAATTGTAGGGTTATTTTGGAAGGCCTTTGGCCTTAGTAATTTTTCAAACATATCTAGAACATGGTTCTCAGTAGAAGTGTTAATACCCCCCCAAAGCACTTTAAGATCCTTGTGGGGCCTAGGTTTGTGGTTATGACTGGGGAACACTATAGGCATTGAAGCCTTCCCTGGTGGCTCAGCTGTAAAGAAACTGCCTGCAAGGCAGGAAACACAAGAGATGTGGGTTCAATCCCTGGGTCAGGAAGATCCCCTGAAGGAGGGCATGGCCCACTCCAGTATTGTTGCCTGGACAAGAATGGACAGAGGAACCTGGCAGGCTACAGTCCATAGGGTTGCAAAATGTCAGATGGGACTGAAGAGACTTAGCACACACACACATAGGCATTTAGGGAGAGGACAGGTGACATTATAACATGAGCAACAATCTCTCATTAAA
This sequence comes from Neotragus pygmaeus, assembly GCA_006410875.1. Classification (NCBI taxonomy): domain Eukaryota; kingdom Metazoa; phylum Chordata; class Mammalia; order Artiodactyla; family Bovidae; genus Neotragus; species Neotragus pygmaeus. The sequence continues at coordinate 2,052,489 of SJYV01018899.1, read as the reverse complement.
AAGATCACATCCCACATGATCTTTTATTATGATTAGAATGTCCTATCACTCATCTGTGTAAGTTACTCAACTTAGAACTTAACTCCTTTTACATATAAACACTAATAATTTTTTGCATGGTAATTTATATACACTAAACGAAGAGGAAATTATGCTTTCATTTTGTTCAGAACAGGGATCATCTAAATGTCACCAATAGTGATCCCACCTGTGGTACTAGAGTTGACAATCCAACACACCTGTGCTGACTGTCATTAGTAGGGTGCATTCACAGTCATTTAATGTGCAGACATGTATCTGACTGCTTTATTATGTTTTATACTGTAGACAAATCTGAGCATTTATATAATGAAACATATATTATTTTATTATAAATAACTTTTGCTTTATTGTTTTTTTGTATTGTAGTTAAGGAAATATGTGCATAATTTAATTATTAATAGATAGGTTATATTACCCTTGGATTTCATTTCTGTATAGTCAAGGGTTATTACAAAATATTTGTTTAAAATAGGGCAGGGTAGTGGTCTAGATTATGGTCAAGAATCACTAGTCTAGCAAAGTGTAATGACTTTCAAGAGTCTGGCTTTTCTTCTCCTGAACTTCAGGTGTCTTGTCTAAAATGAAAGCACTGAAGTTTTCCTGATTTATCAGTCCTGGAAAAAAGCAGTTAAAGAAGATCAGTGAATGTCAAAGGTTGGAAATAAAAGAGCAGGGCAGAGGCAGCATACTGCTTATCTACCAAGAGAATCAGAAAGATCTACTCTAGTTCCTCTCATTCACAACCCTGAAGGATTTTTAACAGCTATAACACACATCTTCTGTAAAAAGCTGTATTTCATTATCTTATGAATATCTAATTTGACAAATCAAGTTTGTGGCATTCTGGGGTGTGTGTGTGTGTGTGTGTGTGTGTGTGTGTTATTCATTCTCAGTAATTTATGGGGTAGAAATGCTTCTCTGTCCTAGAAACTGCTGAGCTGGAAAAATTAATTTTTTGGTTAGCTTGAAAACAAATGCTAGGCTGCAATATGTAATGTAACATAATGTGATGTAACATAATTAGGATATTCCCTTGGGGTTGACTGTGGCAGTTTTCCAATACCTCAGGCCTCTTTGGCCTCTCTACTTTAATAATAATGGGGTAAAGAATATTAGTTGTTATCATTACCTTAGTGCCACCACATGTTAGCAGAAGGCATCAACTCATTCCTTTGTCACAACAAGATGGCTGTTTCAAATCTATCCAATTTTCAGATGAAGAAACTGATACACAAAGATTCGAACTGATGTGCCCAAAGCCATACAACCAGTAAAAAGTAAATTCAAGGTTTGAACCTAGATCTCCCTAATTCCAGAACCTATGATGTACTAGGATAAATGTTCCAACGTGTTAGAGAAAATTCAATAATCAGTGGTATAATTTATGAAGATAATCTAAAAGTTAAGATACATAATCTGGAATACAGATGAGTATAAATACTATGTCTTAAAAATGTTCTAACTTCCTTGGAACTCCCTTGAGAACTATTAATATCAGTTTCTGAACCTGCTCTCCTACAGTAAGCTGTGTTCCATACTTCCTCAGTTACTCCAATGTTCAAACCTTAACTTTATTACCAATAGTTGTAACTCCCAACTACTCAATTTCAAATATTTCACTCTCCAACTATTATTTCCTATCTTAAGAACTCATTCCTTCAGCAGTATAACTCTAGAAACTCTTGGACTCTCCCAGGATAGTCAATCCATTGATTCTAACACTTTTTCACTACCCCTCACTCTTCTTACCTTAGAACATCACATACCACTGATAAGTTATGGGATCTTAAATACAGGAATGATAAAGATGCTAGAAGTCTAAGGCTATCCTGAGAATTGTCTTGGATAATGATTATCCAGGGATGTAAAAAATATCTAGAGAAAGTTAACCAGAAGTTTAAAAAGCCCTTTGAATTATTCCTTGCATCACAAATAGAGCAGCTGAGGAAATAGAAATTTCAGCCTAAAGGCCAAAAGGCTCAGAGGTGCTGGGATGGCAAACTCCAGTCTCTGAAACACTGTCAAGTAGCTCTGAAAAGTGTGATGGGATCCAGTGAGGAAAAATACAGACAGGTAGAATTCAACTCAACCAAAGATAAAATGACAAATACTTTTTTTCTCAGATTACAAGCTTAATCCACTTGTATAGCTGAAATGCTATATTGGGAAGGTTACTTAGAAAGGGCCTTCAGTCATCACTGTGTCAGTCTGAATAGGCTAGATTCTTTCTGGTAATGAGCAACTCCCAATCATCAGTAGTTTCAAAGAACAAAGGTTTAGGGAATTCCCTAGAGGTCCAATGGTTAAGACTCCAAATTTTCATGCAGGGGATATGGGCTCAATTCCTGGTCAGGAAACTAAGATCCGGCATGCTGCAGAGCATGACCAAAAAAATTAATAATAGTAATATAATAACAAAGAGTTATTTTTCACTCAATATACATGTTCATGGTGGTTGGTCAGGGAGGCTCTGCTCATCACTTCACTCACAGACCCAGACTGATAGAGTAGGCACCATCTAAAATGCTGCTTGAAAGTTGGACTTCCCTGGTGGCTCGGACGGTAAAGCATCTGTCTATCAATGCGGGAGACCTGTGTTTGATCCCTGGGTCAGGAAGATTCCCTAGAGAAGGAAATGGCAACCCACTCCAGTACTCTTGCCTAGAAAATCCCATGGACGGAAGAGGCTGCCCAGGCTCTTCCGTCCATGGGGTGGCAAAGAGTTGGACACAACTGAGCGATTTCACTCATGAATCACTCAAAATGCTGCTAGCTGCCATGCCAGAGGGAAAGAGAACTCAGGCCGTAGGTGGGTGCATGTGTGTATCACAAACTGGTAATGAAATGCTCCTGCCTGGAAGTGGTTCATGTCACTTCCACTCAACAACTGGCCAGAACTAGACTCACATGCCCACACATCCGTTAGTGGGGTATGATATTCAAACCTACAATGTGCCCAGGAGAGATCAGTGAGTAGCATGAGGAGCACCACAAGCAGCACATGAGCCGTGGTGTACCTCATGGGTCCAGTTAAGACATTCTGGCATTTAAGTCGGATACTTTTCATTGCTGCCCTGATCACCAGAGCTACCCTGCAAAACTTCTCAATGTAGTGAGCTACCCAACACCATGGGGTGCCAGAAAAGCTTAGAGAACTGTAAGTCAGCAACACCACAACGCCTACTCGCTATCTAATAGGCTGTGTGCACGCGTGCTCAGTTGCTCAGTTGTGTCTGACTCTTTGCAACCCTGTGGACTGTAGCCCGCCAGGCTCCTATGTCCACAGGATTCTCCAGTCAAGAACACTGGAGTATCATGCCCTCCTCCAGGGTTGTCATGCCCTCTTCTGGGGGATCTTCCAGATGGAGACACCTCTCCTGCGTCTCCGGCATTGCAGGCAGATTCTTTATCGCTGAGCCACTAGGAAAGCCCCATCTATTATAACAGATTAGAGGAACAATAAGGAAGCCCATGGTTACAAGTTTATACATGAGCCCTTTACCACAATAAAATAAAACAAATTGGGCATTGTGGAACCCTGTACTAAATGCAGCCAGATCTTTAGAGAGAAATAAGTAGTTCTGAAACCAGGTAAATGGCCAAGCACTGGTGCAAATTTTACTCAGTTGAAACAGATGAAAGTGTGGGCTGACCATCACTGTTGTGTCATTGCTTCTCTTCTTCACAAGAGAACCAGTCATATTACCTCTCTCCTTGGGGAGAGATGATGATCAGAAAAATCAAACAAAAACAAGGCAAAAGACTTCCGCTGGAAGAAACCCCTATAGCAAGATCTGTAGCTCTTCCAAATTTATTTATAAAAACCAGAACCTTACTAGAAGCCTCCCTATTCAGCTACAGATACAGCAAGTGGTTAGGTGAGGAAACAATCAGCTGTTCACCCAAGCCCATTAGCAGCCAGCCAGACTAAGTAGTGACAGATAAAATATGCGAGAAACTGCGTTAAAAGCTGTCACACACACACACAAAAGATTTTTAAAATTAGCATCTGAATTCAGCCTTCAATTAGCAAAACTTCCCTGGATATTCCTGTTTAATGCACATGTTTCAGAGAGGTTAGGATTGTTATTATAATTGACATTTCAGATAAGGAAACTCAGCTTCAAAAAGATGAACTTCATTCCTTCACTCTTATCTAAGTCTCTCTCTCTCTCTCTACAGGTGTATATGTAGTGCACAAGAAAACCTCTGAATAGGTGTGTGCCAAAAACAGACTTTCTAATGTGTCAAAGTTGACATGTTGACATCAGGGAAAAAGAACCATTTCATCACCCCACACTAACACCTCTCCATTGCCAGAGTCAGTGATGGAAGATTGGGCTTGAGGCACCATGAGTCCTGTACTATAAGGTAACTTCTTATGTTCTCAGGGAAATTATTTATCTCTGACATTCCACAGTAAGTCAAATTTCCACCCACCATGGAATTCATTTTACTTTTCATAAATCACCAAGTGACATAAAGTAATTTTCTCTGGTTCAAGCTGTTAAAATGTCCTCATAGTGAAGCTGATTATTGTATCCCAAGAGAAGGCAGCATTATAGGATAATTAATGACTCTGTCCGCATGAGAGTTAACCACCAAGCACCGTGAAAATGAGCCACATCATCTGTAGATAAAAGGGCTGACTGTCTGATGGTCCAGTCAAGAGAACAGCTTCTGAGTGCATCTCCTCTTTGTCTACCTGCTTCTATCTGTCTCTTCTCACCAACTTGGAACCACTACAGGCTCCTCTCAACCTCCAGTTCTGAGGCTAGTATGGGCTTCCCTGGTGGCTCAAATGGTAAAGAATCTGCCTGCCATGTAAGAGACCAGAGTTCATTCCCTGGGTTGGGAAGATCCTCTGAAGAAGGGAATGGCAACCCACTCCAGTATTTTTGCTTGGAGAACTCCATGGGCAGGGGAACCGGGCGGGCTACAGTCCATGGGGTTGCAAGGAGTCAGATACAACTGAGTGACTGACACTTTCACAAAACATAGCTTTTAACAAAAGGAGAGGTAAGCAGCCCTGGCCAGTTACCTAGAGGTCTCAACCTCAGCTTAGCCTGCTTGGGGCTCCAGTTTGGCCCTATTCAAACACCAAAGCTGCACTCTGGTTCAGCAATGGGATTCCTTTCCTGTGCCTCTTGCCTGATTTCCTTTTTCTCTTTCTCTCTCTCTGCCTCTGTCTCTTTGTCTCCCTCTATGCTCCCCTTTCCCTTTCTTTGTAAGTACATGGGTACATGTAAGTACTAAAGAAGACATGTACATTCTTTAGTAAAAAAAATGTTGGCTTTGTAATAATTAATATGTGTCGTGGCCAAGTGTTGACAGAGATCTGAAACAATGGAGTTTCTTATGAGCTGCTGGTAGAAGTATAGTCACATTGGAGAGGATATGGGCACTGCCTAATAAAGTCAAGATGTATATACCCTACAAACCACTCTTCGGCACAGAATCTACAGAAATGTACACATATACCCAGTGACATGATAATATAATTTTCTGTAACAGCAAAACACCAAAAATTATCTAAATGTTTGTCAACAGAACCAAAAAACAAATTATAGCTGACAACACAGGAGTGAAAAAAATTAAACTAAAGTAGATAAACATATCAATACATTTTGCACATATGATGCTGAGTTTAAAAAACTAAGCTGTAGAATAATACATACGCTATATTACTACATAAAGTTAAAAACATGAAACATGGCTATTTCATTAACCTATAAATAATTATTAAATACATGCTTTGTATACTAAATAGTGTAAGGAAATACAAGAGAACAACAGACTTCAAATTCTCACGTACAACTGCCTCTGTTGGGGGAAGTAAGGAGATGCAAACCTGAGGGACTCAACCATATTTGTCATGCCTTATTTCCTGAACTGGATGATGGTATCTGGGAATTTTTTCTATTATACTATGTGACGCTTTGTTCATTTGACCTATACCAAATGATATAGATAAATAAATTGTAATACTAATTATTGTAATAATTAGTAATAAACTGTGAATACTCTAGAAAAAAATCAAACATTTTAAATAACCTTAAACCTCATTTTGACTATTATCCAATGTCTATCCTGGGCATACTCCAAAGATATACACTGTTATTAATTATTAGTTCTTCTCTACTCAGTATATATAGCATGGTTTGAGCAGTGTCTTTACTTTTTATGTGATAAGGTAACATATACTTTCATTTAACATTATCTCCTAATCATTTAAGCACACTTTCCTCATTAACAAAAATACATTTGCCTAGAACTTTAACATTTTTTCCAGGGAGAAGGATCCAGCAACTAATAAAATAGACTTTGGAGACATGCCTGAGTTCCAGTTAATGCTTAATATTTACCTAGGGTAAATTATTCAACTTTCCCATCTTAGGCTTCTCATCTTTAAAACAGAGATAATCACAAGTACTAACCACTCAGGATTGCTTAAGGATTGGATGAGGAAATTCACGAAAAGCATTTAAAGAAATGGTTGGCACACAGGGAACCCTTGATAAACACTACTACTATTCTTTACAGCTTCTGTCTATTATCCATTGTGGGGAAGGGCTCTCACGGCACCCTTACACTAAGCCCAGTGGCCACTGCACAGGACAATTGTGATGCTCCTTTGTCTACCTCTGCTACCTGTGCTAGGCTTTGGAAATCAGTTACCCTTCAAAATACCACAGAACCCGTGGCAATGTTCAGCCTCTGGGTTTCTGCACAACAAGTTCTATTTGTCCAAATTCCAGCCATTCTTACAGAAGAATTTCTTCAGCTCGCTCATAGCTGTCAGATACTGCCAAGTTAATCTGGCAACTAGAGAAATACACTTAAGTATTTATATGTCACCATCCTTTTCTTTTTTTTAATTAAGCCTGGTGTCATGGCCAACTTTCCTCTCTCACATTCATTTTGATAATATTTTAGGTTGAGTTATGCATAGAATATGTTAACTTTCAGGCAATCTATTGTCCTCATAGTTCAGCGTGTTTATTCCAAATCAACTACATCATTTATTAATACTTGTTTAAACTTGCACTAACAATTTAAAATATATAATATAAAATTTGGAATTTGCATCATTCTCCAATAAAAGAGATTTAGAATAAAAGCTTTACAGTCAGCCAGGCCTGAATTCAAATTCTTGCTCTGTCATTGGCCAGTCAGGTTTCTCAGGGTAAGCACCTCAGTTTTCTATAGCTATATAATAAACTACCTCACATTTAACAGCCTAAAACAACACTCAATCTTTAGTTTATTTTTGTAGGTCAAAAGTCTAAGCACAGTATGACTGAATTGTCTCCTTAGTATCTCACAGGCTGAAATCAAGATGTAGGCAGATCGGGGTCTCATGGGAAGCTCAGGGTCCTCTTTCGAGCTTCCATGTTTGTTGGCAGAATTCAAATCCTTGCTGTTGAAGGACTGAAGCCCCCATTCTGTGCTGTTGTCAGCTGGGGCCACACGCAGTTCCTGGGGACTGCCCATGTTCCATGCCATGGGGCCTCCTCCTTCATCTTCAAAGCCAGTAGGCATTTTCCCCCACATCAACTCCCTCTCCAACTTCCTTGACTTTTACTTCCAGCCCTAGATTTAAAGGGTTCATGTGATTGGCTCAGGCCTACCTGGATGATCTCCCTATTTTAAGGTCAGCTGAGCTGGGGCCTTAATTTCATCTGCAAAAATGCCTTCACTGCAGTACCTAGATTAGTGTTCCACTGAGTACACAGAAGAAGGAACGAGCACTGCTGAGAGCAGGAAATCTTGGGGGGCATCGACAAGTTCTGACACTCATGGAAAGCCACTTTGGCCCCATAAGCTTTGGGCATACAGTAGGGACAATGGTGCTCACTACACCGAAAAAAATCAGTTGGATACAAAGAAACAATGACAACTGCTTCCAGGCACTGAATATGCTCAGGGTTAGTTTCTCTGTTTTCCTTATTTTATCTTCTGAGCAGATGTTTGAAATGAACCTAGTATAGAAGTTCCTTGGATGACTGCTGCTGATTAGGTCCCTAATAATTATTCATTCTACAAAAGAATGAGGCAGAGACTAACACACCTACATTTTAAAGATGAATAAATTGAGGCTTAGAGATAATATTTATAAAGTGGTTATCACAGCCTCTGGCATATACTATTAGTGCTCATAAATTTATATTAGTTACCACCACCACCACCATCATAACTCTTATATTAGAAAGTGAAAGTGAAGTAGCTCAGTCGTGTCCAACTCTTTGTGACCCCATGGAGTGTGTAGCCTACCAGGCTCCTCTGTCCATAGGATTCTACAGGCAAGAGTACTGGAGTGGGTTGCCATTTCCATCTCCAAGGGATCTTCCTGACCCAGGGGTTGAACCTGGGTCTCCCGCAATCCAGGCAGATGCTTTACTGTCTGAGCCACCAGGGAAGCCCCCTATATTAGAAAGGAGAACCTTAAAAGCCTAGAGGAGCACCTACCACACAAGCCAGGAAAAGACCCTGGAGATGGTGAGCACTTTGTAAGGCATTTCTATGGAGCAGTTGTTCTCTGGGAAGATGCTTGGTCATTTTTTTTTGGCTGGTTCTTTAATACCCTAGAGTTACTATTGAAACTCTAGTCCTAGAACTGACCACATCAGCATCCAGACGTTTCCAGTCTCTTAATATAAACTTGATGGTGAAATTTGCATTGTGAAGTGCAAAATCCAGTCCGCTTGGCATTTTCATTTGATCTTTGTTTCTTGGTTATACAACTTCCTTTGTCTAATTTTACCTGTTATTTATTTTTAAGCTTTTCACCCCCTCTCATTCAACTTTCAGTAGAGACAAGTGGTATTCAAAAGCTCTCTCACATCTTATAAAAGCATATAAAACATTTTGTGCCTATTAAACTAACGCCCTTCATTCTTTCAACTGTCACTCCATAATCGACATAAATCAGGTCAGCAAAGCATGGTATTCAGGGACACTTTAGATTTCATATTTAACTTTGTAGAATATAAGATGCAGAAGAGATCTTGGAACAAAGTTACTCCAGTCTTTCATGTGGAACAGGAATGAAGTGAAGCCCATGACTTGCCTCAGGATCCAACTGACTCCCTGATTATTAGAGAAATATAAACCAAAACTACAATGAGGTATCACCTCACACCAATCAAAATGGCCATCATCGAAAAATCTACAAACAATAAATGCTAGAAAGGGTGTGGACAAAAGGGAACCCTCTTACTTTGCTGGAAATGTAAATTGATATAGCAACTAAGGAGAACAGTATGGAAGTTCTTTTAAAAATTTAAAAAGGAACTACCATAGGACCCAGAAATCCCACTATTGGGCATATTCACAGAGAAAACCATAATTCAAAAAGGTACATGCATCCTAATATTCATTGCAATACTATTAACAGTAGCCAAGACACAGAATCTAAATGTCCAACAGCAGAGGTAGAGATAAAGAAGATGTGGTACATGTATACAACTGAATATCACTGAGTCATAAAAAGGAATGTAATTGTGTCATTTGCAGAGACATGGAGGGACCTAGAGACTGACATACAGAGTGAAATAAATCAGAAAGAGAAAACCAAACATCGTACATTAATGCATATATGTAGAATCTAGAAAAATGGTATAAATGACTTTGTTTGTAAAGTAGAAATAAAGACACAATGTAGAGAACAAACATATGGATACCAAGGGGGAAGGGGGTGGAATTAATTGAGAGATTGAGATTGAATTTATACACTACTGTGTATACTGTATAGCACAGGGAGCCCTACTCAGTACTCTGTGGTTACCTAAATGAGAAGGAAATCCAAAAAAGGGGATCGATGTATACATATAGCTGATTCACTTTGCTATACAGCAAAAACTGACACAGCAGTGTAAAGCAGCTATAATGTGAAAGTGAACNTCTGGCATATACTATTAGTGCTCATAAATTTATATTAGTTACCACCACCACCACCATCATAACTCTTATATTAGAAAGTGAAAGTGAAGTAGCTCAGTCGTGTCCAACTCTTTGTGACCCCATGGAGTGTGTAGCCTACCAGGCTCCTCTGTCCATAGGATTCTACAGGCAAGAGTACTGGAGTGGGTTGCCATTTCCATCTCCAAGGGATCTTCCTGACCCAGGGGTTGAACCTGGGTCTCCCGCAATCCAGGCAGATGCTTTACTGTCTGAGCCACCAGGGAAGCCCCCTATATTAGAAAGGAGAACCTTAAAAGCCTAGAGGAGCACCTACCACACAAGCCAGGAAAAGACCCTGGAGATGGTGAGCACTTTGTAAGGCATTTCTATGGAGCAGTTGTTCTCTGGGAAGATGCTTGGTCATTTTTTTTTGGCTGGTTCTTTAATACCCTAGAGTTACTATTGAAACTCTAGTCCTAGAACTGACCACATCAGCATCCAGACGTTTCCAGTCTCTTAATATAAACTTGATGGTGAAATTTGCATTGTGAAGTGCAAAATCCAGTCCGCTTGGCATTTTCATTTGATCTTTGTTTCTTGGTTATACAACTTCCTTTGTCTAATTTTACCTGTTATTTATTTTTAAGCTTTTCACCCCCTCTCATTCAACTTTCAGTAGAGACAAGTGGTATTCAAAAGCTCTCTCACATCTTATAAAAGCATATAAAACATTTTGTGCCTATTAAACTAACGCCCTTCATTCTTTCAACTGTCACTCCATAATCGACATAAATCAGGTCAGCAAAGCATGGTATTCAGGGACACTTTAGATTTCATATTTAACTTTGTAGAATATAAGATGCAGAAGAGATCTTGGAACAAAGTTACTCCAGTCTTTCATGTGGAACAGGAATGAAGTGAAGCCCATGACTTGCCTCAGGATCCAACTGACTCCCTGATTATTAGAGAAATATAAACCAAAACTACAATGAGGTATCACCTCACACCAATCAAAATGGCCATCATCGAAAAATCTACAAACAATAAATGCTAGAAAGGGTGTGGACAAAAGGGAACCCTCTTACTTTGCTGGAAATGTAAATTGATATAGCAACTAAGGAGAACAGTATGGAAGTTCTTTTAAAAATTTAAAAAGGAACTACCATAGGACCCAGAAATCCCACTATTGGGCATATTCACAGAGAAAACCATAATTCAAAAAGGTACATGCATCCTAATATTCATTGCAATACTATTAACAGTAGCCAAGACACAGAATCTAAATGTCCAACAGCAGAGGTAGAGATAAAGAAGATGTGGTACATGTATACAACTGAATATCACTGAGTCATAAAAAGGAATGTAATTGTGTCATTTGCAGAGACATGGAGGGACCTAGAGACTGACATACAGAGTGAAATAAATCAGAAAGAGAAAACCAAACATCGTACATTAATGCATATATGTAGAATCTAGAAAAATGGTATAAATGACTTTGTTTGTAAAGTAGAAATAAAGACACAATGTAGAGAACAAACATATGGATACCAAGGGGGAAGGGGGTGGAATTAATTGAGAGATTGAGATTGAATTTATACACTACTGTGTATACTGTATAGCACAGGGAGCCCTACTCAGTACTCTGTGGTTACCTAAATGAGAAGGAAATCCAAAAAAGGGGATCGATGTATACATATAGCTGATTCACTTTGCTATACAGCAAAAACTGACACAGCAGTGTAAAGCAGCTATAATGTGAAAGTGAACGTGAAGTCGCTCAGTCGTGTCCAACTCTTTGCGACCCCATGGACTGTAGCCCACCAGGCTCTTCCATCCATGGAATTTTCTAGGCAAGAGTACTGGAGTGGGTTGCCATTTCCTTCTCCAGGGGATCTTCCGGACCCAGGGATTGAACCCAGGTCTCTTGCATTGCAGGCAGACGCTTTATCATCTGAGTCACCAAAAAAAAAAAAAAAAAAAACCATTCAACTGACTAAATTCAACTAATGTGTAATAGAGGATGAGGTTGGGGATGAAATCTATCACAGGCTACCTGCCTAAAGAGTTGGATGAGAGAGCAAAAGATGACTGACTATAAAATGCCCTTACATCTCTCATCTCTTCACTCCCTGCTGCCCCTGGTCCTCTTAAACCTCCTGTGATCGCCCAAAGTTCCATCACAGAGTTTCCTTTTCTTTTAATCAGAGGCTGCACACTAGTGGCTCTTGGCCCAAATCCAGCCCCAGAAAACTGTTTGTTCAGCACAATGTTTATGAAACATTTGCACGTGAATGCCTTTCCGTAAGCAGACACTCTCCAGTTCCCGAACACCCACACTGCCCCCTACTATGTCACACCTGCCTGCTTCAGAAATTTATATTACCTCCTTGGCTCCTGAAGACATCTTGGTATCAGGGCCAAAATGTAATTTCCCCAACTCTTAGCAGTAGATAAAACATGACCAAGAGTAAAGGATTCAGGGCTAATTTTGTGGCATGGAGAGAAATATCTTAAAGATATTTACAGTTGCATAAAATATCAGAGGTAGGAAAAAATGTAGAAGTGGTCTGATTCCACTTCTTCATTTGAGGATGGGGAACGTGAAGATTAGAAAGGCAGATTGCATGCTTAAATCACAGAGCAAGCTACTGGAAGATCTGGGATGGGAACTCAAACTTACTTATATCACACCAAACTGGTCTGGTACAGGGTAGGGGTACTTTGAGGCCCTGGGGGTGAGAGGAAGCTGGGTGATAGGGGCGAGGGTTTTCAGAACATCATCAAGATTCTGTCTGGGCTGAGCCTACCTTTTATAGGCTTTTCTTCCCAGCCGCACTCTGAAAGGTAGGATGATTGCTCCTCCCACATAATGATACATTTGTGCTTTCATCCTCCTTCACTAATTTGTGTCTGTATCTTTTCTGTCACTTTATATAACTAATTACTGTTTACTCTTTGCAAGCTGGTTATGTGGGGATCCAAACTATGGGAGAGAATGATGTTCCTTTAACCAAACCTCTGAGAAAACAAGACAGTTCTGAGTAGAGGGCTCTCCTCTTTCCTTGCCTATCCTCCCTACCAAGAAGTGAGCGTCAGTAAATCAGACTCAACACCTCTCAGAAGACATCAAAGCTGCACATGGAAGGATCTCCTGCTACCTGTTTTGGATTCTTTGCCAACTAAGCTATCAGGGAAGCCCTATCGCAGCTGACTACAGGTTAAACTTTAGGATAGCACTGGGCTTTGACGATAGAGAAAAACCAAGTATAGCTAAAGCATCCATTCTCCTATGAGGGACAGAGAATTTGTTTCCACTGTCTTGTTATCATAAGCTAACTGCTGTAAATATTCCTGTGCACAAGTTGAGTTTCTCTAATGAGAAAACCTAGGAGGCAAATTGCTAAGTTACTGGGTGTGGGTTCTTTAATTCTAATGCTCTTCAAAATAGTTACATTAAAACTTTGCAAAATATATAGATGAGCATTTTGCCAAATGGCTCTTTAAAACAATTGTATTTTTTAATTATCCCATTAATAAGAGCTCTTGTTTCTCTACATTATGTGTCAACACTTGATATCTTTGCCTTACTGATTTTTACCAATACGATAGGTATCAAATGGTATCTCCTGTGTGGTAATAAGTATTTCCTACTGAGAACATGTGGATTTTCATTTATTTATTGGTCATTCAGTTTCCTTTTTCAAAAAATTCCCTGTTTCTCATTTTCTGGTTGTTTGTTGTTGTTTTTTTTCTCTCTTGCTTTGTAGGGACTGTATGTTCCATGCACTAATTCTTTGTTGGTTATATGGTTTACAAATAATTTCTCTCGTTTGGCTTGTGTTTTTTTAAATTTTATTTTAGTATATTTGCCATATAGAAGCTTTAATTTTAATGTAATCAAACATAGCAACCTTTTATTATGGGTTATGATTTTTATGTCTCATTAAAGATGTTTTTTCCTATTCCAATATCATTTTTTTTCTATTTTTCATCATGTTTTTCCTATTCCAATACCTAGGTCTTTGAAATATCCTTAGTTCCACCTTGTTCTTATTTCATCAAATCGTTACTATTATTATTTTATTTTCATACAACAGCATAACAGATACTTGCTTAGTATTATCCACATGCCCATCAAATCCTTTGCTTAATATTGCTTTTTGCATTGTATTTCTACTTTCTGGCTCAGTTTCCTTCTCCCTAAATTCCACCCTAAATACTTAAGTGAAGGACTCAAATATAATTGCTCTTAGTCTTGCTTGAAATGTCTTTTTTTTAATTAAAATCAAAAGATTTTTTATTAGATACAGATGCCTAAATTAATAATTATTTCCTCTCAGCTCTTTGAAAGTCCTTTGTCTTTCAGCCTTTCTGGTTGCTGAAAGTCTGCTGCTGCTCTGCACTTAAACTTATTTTTCCCTCTGATAACTTTTATTAATAGTCTTCTATACATCTTTAATGTTGTACAAGTTCACTAAAATGTGTTTACAAATGTATTTACTCTTCATTTATTCCGGTTAGGATGCATTATGATTACTATACATTAATACTGATCTCCATCAATTTTGAAAAATTTTCAGTCATAATTTCTTTGAATATTACCTCATGACTGTCTTATGGTATTGATTTCTTCTTATATAGTTTTATGCATTGTAAGCAATTATTTTGTAGCTTCTATTACACTGGTCTATTATTCAAGTTCTCTAAGTTAAAATCCTATTGATTTGGGGGTCTGTTAACTGGCAACCCACTCTAGTATTCTTGCCTGGAGAATCCAGTGGACAGAGGAGCCTGGTGGGCTGCTGTCCATGGGATCGCACAGTCAGACATAACTAAAGTGACTTCATGCATGCATAGCATAGCATGACTCACTGAAAGCAATCTTTTCCCTCATTATACTAAGTTCATCTTTGGTGGGACTTTGTGAGAATTTTAGACAACCTAGGTTCAGCATGTGTCTCTCTAAAAGATATCTGAATTTTCTTCAGGTAGGAGACCTTCCAGGTCCAAATTTATGATATTTTCTTGGCTTGCCAGTTACTGGACTAGTAAAGTAGCAGAAATTCAAATCTCACATCTACCTTTCAAAATAGGACTTTTCATCATTTGCTCCAAAATTACTCTTCCTTCTGACTTGATTTCATTAAACTAAGAAAATAATGCAACATCCTCCTTAATATACCTCTTATTTCTTTACTCCCTCATCAGGAATATGTCTTGGAAGGAAAGTTATGACCAATCTAGATAGCATATTCAAAAGCAGAGACATTACTATGCCAACAAAGGTCCGTCTAGTCAAGGCTATGGTTTTT
Organism: Neotragus pygmaeus; assembly: GCA_006410875.1. Classification (NCBI taxonomy): domain Eukaryota; kingdom Metazoa; phylum Chordata; class Mammalia; order Artiodactyla; family Bovidae; genus Neotragus; species Neotragus pygmaeus. Next base: position 2,037,232 of record SJYV01018899.1, on the reverse strand, counting down.
CCAGTGGTCATGCATGGATGTGAGAGTCGGACTTTGAAGAAGGCTGAGCATCAAAGAATTGATGTTTTTGAACTGTGGTGTTGAAGACTCTTGAGAGTCCCTTGGACTGCAAGGAGATCCAACAAGTCCATTCTAAAGGAGATCAGTCCTGGGTGTTCTTTGGAAGGAATGATGCTAAAGCTGAAACTCCAGTACTTTGGCCACCTCATGCGAAGAGTTGACTCATTGGAAAAGACTCTGATGCTGGAAGGGATTGGGGGCAGGAGGAGAAGGGGACGACAGAGGGTGAGATGACTGAATGGTATCACTGACTCGATGGACGTGAGTCTGAGTGAACTCCGGGAGTTGGTGATGGACAGGGAGGCCTGGCGTGCTGCAGTTCATGGGGTCGCAAAGAGTCGGACACGACTGAGCAACTGAACTGACTGACTGACAACTTCTCTTACCATTTTTTTCTGGAATGCATTTTCTTTCCTCCACCTCTAATGCAACTAATTTAGTTTTTAACTCTCATATCTGAAATATTGTTGCTCTTCAGTTGGCAAGTCGTGTCTGACTCTGCTATCATTATCTCCCTCATTATCTCCCAGAGTTTACCGAAGTTCACATCCACAGAATCGGTGATGCCATCCAACAATTTCATCCTCTGTCACCCTCTTTTCCTTCTGCCTTCAATCTTTCCCAGCATCAGGGTAATTTCCAATAAATAAGCTGTTTGCATCAGGAGGCTGAAGTATTGGAGCTTTAGCTTCAGCATCAGTCCTTCCAAAGAGTATTCAGGGTTGATTTCCTTTAAGATTGACTGGTTATACCTTCTAGTTATTCCCTCTGCCACAAGAGTTGACTTCTTCTAACTTATTATCTGCACTGCAGCCAAACTGATCTTTCTAAAACTCAAATCTAATTATATCACTTTTCTGTTTAAAAACCTTTACAGTCCCTCTATTGCCTTCAAGCTAAAACCCAAAATCTAAGATGAAATTCAAGGCCATGGATAATCTAAACTCTCTTTTAAGCTTTCATTTCTTACAAATTTCCTCTCAATGCCTCCAAGTGACCAGAGCCTCAACCATCCTAAATTTTTAATCTACTTCAGTTCCCCAGAATATAGTACTTTGAATATACTAAAAAATCAATGAACTGATCCATAAAGTCCAAGCTTCTCAGCATGAATTATTGTCATATCTTTCCTGACAATTTTCCTGACCAGTTCATTCTGAAGGAGATCAGCCCTGGGATTTCTTTGGAAGGAATGATGCTAAATCTGAAACTCCAGTACTTTGGCCACCTCATGCGAAGAGTTGACTCATTGGAAAAGACTCTGATGCTGGGAGGGGTTGGGGGCAGGAGGAGAAGGGGATGACCGAGAATGAGATGGCTGGATGGCATCCCTGACTCGATGGACATGAGTCTGAGTGAACTCCGGGAGTTGGTGATGGACAGGGAGGCCCGGCATGCTGCGATTCATGGGGTCACAAAGAGTCAGACATGACTGAGTGACTGAACTGATGTATGGATGCACACTAACATAAGGGGTGGGTTATTTTAGAGACTTCTTTCTGTTGTTTAGTTGCTAAGTCATGCCAACCCTTTGCAACCCCATGGACTGTAGCCTATCAGGCTTCCCTGTCCATGGAATTCTCAAGGCAAGAATACTGGAGTGGGTCACTATGTCCTTCTCCAGGAGATCTTCCCAATCCAGGGATCAAATCTATGTGTCCTGCATTGCAGGCGGATTCTTAATCACTGAACAACCTAAGAAGCCCCATTTTAGAGACTATTGATTGGTTAATTCAATACTTCCCCCTAACCTTCATTCTCCTTGCCCCATCTATCACAGAGGCCAGAAAAGCTAAACATACGCTGTCCCATATGTTCTCCCATATGCTGTCCCCAGTTGAGCTATTTCAAATCCTGAAAGATGATGCTGTGAAAGTGCTGCACCCAACATGCCAGCAAATTTGGAAACTCAGCCACAGGACTGGAAAAGATCAGTTTTCATTCCAATCCCAAAGGAAGGCAATGCCAAAAAATGTTCAAACTACTNACCACATGTAAAATAGATAGCCAATGGAATTTGCTATATGGCTCAGAAAAATTAAGCAAGGGCTCTGTATCAGTCTAGAGGGGTGGGATGGGGAGGTAGATGGGAGGGAAGTTCAAAAGGGAGGGGATGTATGTATACCTATGGCTAATTCATGTTGAGATTTGACAGAAAACAACAAAATTCTGAAAAGCAATTATCCTTCAATAAAAAATAAATTAATTTAAAAAATAAGGCTGATTTCTGAATGGATAGTGAGATGATGTGGTAAGGCAAATAGAGCAGCATCTTACTAGTAGCATTTAGGTTGCAGGTATGTTGCTGTTTGCTGTGAAATTCCTTCAACGTGGCTGTGTTTTTCATAGTAGTGCTGGGGAGATGCAGTGATGTGGAGCCCTGGGGTCCCCTAGTGGTGAAGCGGAGGGGGTCCCCAGAGCTCAGAGCTTGTCCTAGAGCTCCTCCCAGCAGGCGCCATCCACCATTTTTCCGTCATTATTCACCACTGTCACAGCTCTCATGTGGGACCCCGTTCTGAATAAGCACAAAAACACACATCTCCCTGGCTCTTCCTTTACAGAAAAAACAAAACAAAACCAGAGGCCCAGAGAAGCCTTGCCCAGGTTGTCCCGGGACTGCTGATCTCTAGTCGTTTCTCCACATCAGGTTTATCGGAGCCCACTTCCCCTCCAAGATCACAGGCTTTTATTTCCTAGCCTGGAGTGCTGGAGCACACCTGTGTGCAGGAATACAGGTAACCAACCCCAGGCGTGAGGAGTCAGTGACACGTGGGGCAGTAAAACAAACCTGGGCTGGGACTCTGCCTGGCGTCAGCTCCCTTATGTGTATTTGAAGTCATAGGAAACCAGAGCGGTTTCTACAAATAAATAACCCAGGGAGAGACAAGCCCTCAGATCAAAGGAGGACTCTGGCCCAAACTTGAACCAAAACCAAGCATGCTCCCTCGACTCCGATCTGGCGGGCAGAGAGAGGAGTGGAGAAGGCCTATCGGCTGTGCAAACATTCCCCGTCTCTGCCCTTCCTGGGTTTGTGTGAGCCTGAGAACGGGAGCCGGGAGGAAGGCTGTGCTCTCTGAACTGCGGCCAGGCCCTGCCTCAGGACATTCCAGCCTGGCTTCCAGACACAGCAGGTGCCAGCACATTGGCCTCTTGTTGTGTCCAAACCTAGGGGGCTCCCCTGTGGGCCGCACGCTAGTCTCAGGGCTCTCACATCAGCCCTCTGGGCCCTCTGGCCCTTTGTGGAGACTTTCACAGCCCACCTCCCTTGTCCTAAGTCTGGTGGCCCTAATGGGCCACTAAATATTGGGCTTCCTAGGTGGCATAGTGCTGAAGAATCTGCCTGTGAAGCAAGAGATGTGGGTTCCATCCCTGGGTTGGGAAGATCCCCTAGAGGAAGGCATGGCAACCCACTCCAGGATTCTTGCCTGGAAAATCACATGGACAGAGAAGCCTGGCGGGCTGCAGTCCATAGGATGACAAAGGGTTGGACACTAGTGACTAAACAACAACGAGAACCTACTGTACAGCGCAGGGAACACTTCTCAGAGCTCTGTGGTGATTTAAATGGGAGGGGAATCCAAAAAGAAGGGGATTATGTACANTTGCATAGGAACCTGGAAAGTCAGGTCCATGAATCAAGGCAAATTGGAAGTGATCAAACAAGAGATGGCAAGAGTGAACGTCGACATTCTAGGAATCAGTGAACTAAAATGGACTGGAAGAGGTGAATTTAATTCAGATGACCATTATATCTACTACTGTGGGCAGGAATCCCTCAGAAGAAATGGAGTAGCCATCATGGTCAACAAAAGAATCTGAAATGCAGTACTTGGATGCAATCTCAAAAACGACAAGGCAAACCATTAAATATCACAGTAATCCAAGTCTATGCCCCAACCAGTAACTCTGAAGAAGCTGAAGTTGAACGGTTCTATGAAGACCTACAAGACTTTTTAGAACTAACACCCAAAAAAAGATATCCTTTTCATTATAGGGGACCTGAATGCAAAAGTAGGAAGTCAAGAAACACTTGGAGTAATAGGCAAATTTGGCCTTGGAATGCGGAATGAAGCAGGGCAAAGACTAATAGAGTTTTGCCAAGAAAATGCACTGGTCATAGCAAACACCCTCTTCCAATGACACAAGAGAAGACTCTACACATGGACATCACCAGATGGTCAACACCGAATTCAGATTGATTATATTCTTTGCAGCCAAAGATGGAGAAGCTCTATACAGTCAACAAAAACAAGACCAGGAGCTGACTGTGGCTCAGATCATGAACTCCTTATTACCAAATTCAGACTCAAATTGAAGAAAGTAGGGAAAACAGTATTGTGTTGGTTTCTACCAAACATCAACATGAATCAGCCATAGGTTTACTCATGACCCCTCCCACTTGAACATCTCTCCCACTTCCCTCCCCATGAATATTGAGTTTTAAACCAGATTTTTCACTCTCCTCCTTCACTTGCATAACATTTGTAGCAGGAGAAATTTTCATATATTTCTGTTGCTTTAATTTATGCTGTTACTGTTTAGTCACTAAGTCATGTCTGACTCTTACCAGGCTTCCTTGTCCTTCACTGAATCTCAGAGTTGGCTCAAACTCATGTCCATTGAGTCAATGATTACATCCAACCATTTCATCCTTTGTTGCCCCCTTCTCCTTCTGCCCTCAATCTTTCCCAGCATCAGGGCTTTTTCTGAGTTGGCTCATCACATCAGGTAGTTAAAATATTGGAGCTTCAGCTTCAACATCAGTCCTTTCAATTAATATTCAGGATTGATTTCCTTTAGGATTGACTGTTTGGTCTCTTTGCTGTCCAAGGGACTCTCAAGAGTCTTCTCCAGGACCACACTTCAAAAGCTTCGATTCTTCAGTGCTCAGCTTTCTTATGGTCCAACTCTCACATTCATAATGACTACTGGAAAAACCATAACTTTGACTATACTGACCTTTTTCAGCAAAGTGATGTCTCTGATTTTCAATACGCTGCCTAGGTTTGTCATAGCTTTTCTGCCAATGAGCAAGCATCTTTTAATTTCATGGCTGCTTTAATTTATACTGACATCATTATATTATTAACCTGATGAGACTGACACATTGACGTATAAAATCACCTTGGTGAAAGCAATTAAAATTGATTCTAAATGTAGTAAATAACTCATTTGTCCTGTGGTCTTAAAAAATATTCACAACCTAAAAGTTGAGAGCTGTGTTTTATTTGGTGGAGATTTTTAGGACTCCAAGCCTGGGAGACAGCATCTCCAGTAATCATGAGAGAACTGCTCTGAGGAGGTGAGGGGAGGAGCCAGGTTATGAAGTTTTGCAACAAAAGGCAGGTAGTCTATTGTTAATAAAAAAAAACCAAATATCCCAAGTTAAGGAATTTAGCAATTTTTTATGTATGGGAAGATGAAGGAGCCTTGGCTTACTGAAATCATTCCTCTGATATGCACCTTAGCTATCTGGGGCCAGTATTCTGTTTTCAAGTCCTGAGTTTCCTGAGTGCTCACCATAGGGAGTGGCTGCATCTGATGGCTGCTAGATAACAGGTATTCTTTCTTTCCCAAAGGGCTTCCCTGGTGGCTCAGAGGATAAAGCATCTGCCTGCAATGCAGGAGACCCAGGTTCAATTCCTGGGTTGGGAAGATCCCCTGGAGAAGGAAATGGCAACCCACTCCAGTACTCTTGCCTGGAGAATCCCATGGAATGAGGAGCCTGGTGGGCTACAGTCCACGGGGTTGCAAAGAGTCAGACAAGATTGAGCAACTTCACTCATTTTCCTTCCTGAGTTCCTTCAGAGCTCATCAGCTCACCATCCATGGTGGCTGCAATTGCTGGTGATTGTGACATCCCTGTTCACTGATACAGCAGGAAATATTCCACTTAATCCTTTCCTGTTCATTTATGCCAGAGGTGAGAGATAATTTCTAAATTTTCTTTGGACTTTACTTACTCCATCCACCAGCATTCTCAAAAACATTTTTATTTAAAAGCTCTTTCCAATTTGAATGATATAAATTCTAAAAATGATACCAACGATTTACAGGGATGAAATCCATAAAACTGTGGGCTGCATGAGTTAGAGTAGTGACACATTTATTTATTGCTATGACTAATAATCATTGCAACATTATGCTTTTATCTTTCCAAGTTAGTTAAAAATATAGCGCAAAAGATCAGTTACTTCAGACACCAATCAGCAGCCCACAGACTTCCGATCAAAGTGTGTGGCTGGCAATCAAACACAGTGTATGGCATTTCTGCTTCTATTACAACCTAGAGCAGCAAATAAGGACATGGTAATTAAGCAAATGCTAATGTGCTGTCTTACAACCCCAAAACGTATGGATTGTAGTTATTTGACATCCTTTTTGACAAGCACCACATATGTGACAATGTGCTTGTGAAAGTTTTAGGGCATAGTGATAATGGCCTATTAGTAGTCTCCAAATGTATCCCAGGAAACTTTTTTTTTTCCATTGAAATGATACTGCTGCTGCTGCTGCTCAGTCGCTTCAGTCATGTCCGACTCTGTACGACTCCATAGATGGCAGCCCATCAGGCTCCCCCGTCCCTGGGATTCCCCAGGCAAGAACACTGGAGTGGGTTGCCATTTCCTTCTCCAATGCATGAAAATGAAGAGTGAAAGTGAAGTCGCTCAGTCGTGTCTGACTCTTAGCGACCCCATGGACTGCAGCCTACCAGGCTCCTCCGTCCATGGGATTTTCCAGGCAAGAGTGCTGGAGTGGGGTGCCATTACGATTACCCCTAACTCATTAACAAATAATCCTAACTCAACATCCTGAAACAAAAAAGCTTCAATTCAGTCATTCCCTTATGTCAACACTAGACTGGGTCTCACTGTGCACCGTTCAAAGTTCATTTCTTACTGAGGCATTGAAAGCTCTTGACTAAATGTTATTGAAGGCAGAGAAAGGTTTATTTGAGATTACTTAAATATCTGTCAAGCTTGAATCCAATGAACTCTGAGATTCTGAGATTAAGAGTAAACAGTAGGACTAGGAAAAATGAAGATGGAATAGAACAGTCAGAAGGAAAATGAGAAAATTAGAGAAAAATAGATTGGGGTGGGAAGGGAAGGGGGATGAAGAATTGGAATATGAAGGTGATGCTCAGAAGGCTGGAGTTGAGATCAGAGTAAGTGAAATTAGTGAAGGTTAGTGGTCAATGAGATCATCAAGCCATGTAACTTAGCATTTTAAAAAAGTGATGTAGCACATGGCAGGTACTAAATAAACATTTGTTTAATAGTTTCTAACCAAATCCCTTTGTACTTAAAATAAACCTACTATTCAGCAGTATGGCTAATGTCCTTGGGCTTGCCTGACTATTAGCTTTCCTTCTGGTAACAAAATTCATGTTGCATCGTAGAATGAATCACTGGTAGAATTATTGGTGGGTGATCCAGACCTTGAACTTTAAAAAACATGAAGACTCTAAAATAACTATAATTAACACATCCAAGAAAATAGATGACAAGATGGACAGAATTTCATGGTAAAAAACTTTATCTTTTTAATTGAAATGGAAATACTAGATCATTAAAATTCAATTACTGAAATTAAAAATGTAAGAGATGGGTTTAGGACTTCCCTGGTGGCTCAGTCAGTAAAGAATCTGCCTATGGGAGACCCAGGTTTGATCCCTGGGTCAGAAAAATCCCGTGGAGAAGGGAATGGCTACCCACTCCAGTATTCTTGCCTGGAGGATTCCACGGATAAGGAGCCTGGTGGGCTACAGTCCACGCAGTTACAAAGTCAGACATGACTGAGTGACTAACACTAGAAGAGTTTAATAGCAGATTTTATATGAATGAAGAGAACATTAAAATCAGGGTGATAGGTAAATAGAAAAACGCTGACTGAATCTTGCAGGCACCCAAAGCTGGTGCTCTGTGACAAACTGGAAGGATGGGGTGAGGAGGGATGTGGGAAGGGGGTTCAGGAGGAAGGGGACAGATGTACACCTGTGACTGATTCATGTTGATTACGGCAAAAACCATCACAATATAATATAATTATCTTACAGTTAAATAAATTTTAAAGAGAGTTTAAAAATACTGAATAGAAAAATAACATGGAAATAGGATACTTTGAAAAGGCCTAATATAAATGAAATCGATATTTGAAGAAAAAGTGAAGAGAATGAAGAAGTAAAGGCATTATTTGAAGACGTTTTAAAAACTACCCAAATACATCAAACTCCAGATTCAAGAAATACTAGCAACAAGATTTATACCAAACTTCTCAACAGTAAGTATACAAACCAAAAGACAATAAAATATTTTTGCAGTGCTGAAAGAAAACAAAAGTGTCAACCTAGGCATTTTGTATCCAGTGAAAATATTCTTAAAAAGTGAAAGAAAAATAAAAGCACTTTCATACAAGTAAAATTAAGAAAATCTGTCATCATTCTGCTGCTAAGTCATTTCAGTCGTGTCCGACTCTGTGCGACCCCATAGACGGCAGCCCACCAGGCTCCCCCGTCCCTGGGATTCTCCAGGCAAGAACACTGGAGTGGGTTGCCGTTTCCTTCTCCAATGCATGAAAGTGAAAAGTGAAAGTGAAGTCACTCAGTCTAGTCTGACTCCTAGCGACCCCATGGACTGCAGCCCACCAGGCTCCTCAGTCCATGGGATTTTCCAGGCAAGAGTACTGGAGTAGGGTGCCAATCATTAGTCCTTCACTAAAGAGAGTTCTCCTTATGAACGAAAATAACCACACATAAAAACAAGGGAATACGGATAAGAATAAGGAAAAATGGGAAGGTTAAATACACGCATAAATCTAAATTACTTTTTACTATAAAAAATACATAATGTGATGTTTATGTAGACAATAAACATAAAACAAGAAATAAATATATGGGAAAATATTTTAGAATTTAGGGTTGTCTGAGAAGTGGTAAAAGTACAAATTTATGACTTACAAATTTAATAATGTGTTATTAAACTGTAATAACACATTAATGCATATTTTAATCTCTAGGGTAATGACTAAAAGGATGTACATCTAACAAGCTAATAAAGAAGATAACACAATAATTGAAAATAAAGTGTTAGTGCAAAATAAGTCAGGCAAGCAAAGAAAATAATAAAATAGAACAACTAGAAAATAAAAGTTAATTTAATAGTTAATATAATAAAAGTTAATATAATAAACAAGTTATAATATTAATTATAATATGTTATAATTATAGTTTTAATATAATAAATAGTTAATACATTTTTCAAGTATATTGGAAAATAAATAGTTTAAATACACCAATAAAAAGGAAAAGATAGATGACTAAAAATACAGGATGGTTATAGTATAGTTTAAGAACACAAGTAAAATATAAATATAAATACAGTTGACCCTTGAATAACAGAGCAAAAATTGTATGTTTCCACTCACATGTGAATTTCTTTCAATAGTAAATACTATATGATCCACAGTTGGCTCAATCCACAGATGTGGAATAGGAGATGCAGACAAACCAAGTATACCAAGCTATACCAACTATAAATTACACACAGATTTTCAATTGCAGGGAGGGTCAGCATTCCTGACCTCCACATTGTTCTAGGGTCAAATTGTATTTACATTAATACATACATACACATGCACATATATACATGACATTACCTAAAAGAAAACTGGCAGAGTTATCGTAACATCAGAACGGATAAACTTAAGGCTAAAAGTATTTCGGAGGTAAAAAGAAATACTTCAAAATTGTAAAACTGTCAATTCATCAAGAAGATATATTTATTCCATATTTTTATGTATTTAATATATCTTCAAAACATATACAGTAAAAAGAGACAAAATTAAAAGGCAAAATAGATATATCCACAATCAGAGTAGGAGATATTAATGACCTCTTCTCGTGAACTGGTAGCAAAAACACAGATTTCAAAAAAATCAATAAGGGCAGAAAATCTGAATTAACAGATGTGGCCTAATTGACACATACAACACTGTATCCAACAATGACAGAATTTTTTTTCGACGTACACATGGAAATTTATCAGACTGACCATATGCTGATCAGAAGCATATCTCAAGAAATTTTTTGAAAAATTAAAACATTCAGAGTAATCCAGTGGAATTAAACTAGAAATCAGTAGCAAAACAATTAGAAGATTTTTAAAAATATTTGGAAATCGAGCAGTATGTCTTTAAATAAACCACGGGCCACAGAAGGAATCAGAATAGGAATTGAAAGTATTTTGAACTAAACAAAAATTAAACTATGACATATTAATACTTGTGAGATGTAAATAAAGAGGTACTTAGAGGTAAAGTTATAATCTTAAATTCACATATTGAAAAAAGCATTTATTCAGAACATAATAAAAACTTAAGTAATTTAAATGTTCACCTAAGAAGTTAGAAAAACAAAAACAAGGTAAAGAAAGTAGAATCCCCAAAAAAAGTAGAATGAAGAAAATTTAAAAACCTAAAGCAGAAATTAGTTAAAACAATGCAGAAAATTAGCAAACCCAAACTTCCTTCTTTGAAAAGACTAATAAAATTGATCCAAGACAGATGACAGACATTATTTAAAAAAATTTTTTAAGAGAGAGCTAAGGCACCAGTTATTAGTGTTAGAAATAAAATATGGAACATATCAGAGACACATGTTGTATGTGTGTGCTCAGTCACTCAGTCGTGTCCAACTCTGCGACCCCATGGACTTAGCCCACCAGGCTCCTCCGTCCAAGGGATTCTTCAGGCAAGAATACTGGAGTGTGTTGCCATTTCCTCCTCCAGGGGATCTTCCTGACTCAGGGATCGAACCCACATCTCTTATGTCTTTTGCAGGTGGGTTCTTTCTTCCCTAGCGCTACCTGGGAAGCCTATGTAAACTTAGGCAAGTCTTTTAACCTCAACTAGCAAACTAGGGGAGAAGGCAATGGCAAACCCACTCCAGTACTCTTGCCTGGGAAATCCCATGGATGGAGGAGCCTGGTAGGCTACAGTCCATGGGGTTGCAAAGAGTCGGACATGACTGAGCAACTTCACTTTCACTTTCCTGTACTGGAGAAGGAAATGGCAACCCACTCCAGTGTTCTTGCCTGGAGAATCCCAGGGATGGAGGAGCCTGGTGGGCTGCCGTCTATGGGGTCACACAGAGTCGGACACGACTGACGTGACTTAGCAGCAGCAAACTAGGGGTAGAGGGAAATTTCCTTAATCTCAAAGAATAACCTATAACGATATTGTATACCAAATATCATATTCAATAGGGAGATAGCAAAATCTTTTGTATAAGATGAAACCCTGAACTTCCCTGGTGGCTCAGACAGTAAAGTGTCTGCCTGCAATTCAGGAGACCCAGGTTCGATCCCTGGGTCAGGAAGATCCCCTGGAGAAGGAAATGGCAACCCACTCCAGTACTCTTGCCTGGAAAATCCCACAGACGGAGAAGCCTGGTAGGCTACAGTCTATGGGGTCACAAAGAGTCGGACACAACTAAGTGACCTCACCTCACCTTTTCTATAAGATCAAAAAGGCAAAGATGTTCACTTTCACCATGTCTATTCAACAGTGTGTTGGAGGTCCTAGCCAGTATAATAAGGCAAAAAAATAAAACACAAAGATAGGAATGAAAAAAGCAAAACTGTCATTGTTTTCAAAGAAATCTGGTTTTATATATATAGAAAATCCAAAATAATATGAAAGAAGTTAATCAAAGAATTTAGCCAATTTGCTAGATACGAGGTCAATTTAAAAGCAAATTTTGTTTCTATGTATGAGCAACAAAATAATTAGCATAGGAAATTTCAAATGATGCTATTAACAGATGCACAATCATACATTAAATATCTTGAACTACAGTAATTAAGACACTGGTGTTGGCATAGGAATAGACCAACAAAAGACTAACAAAGAACACAATGGAATCCCGAAGCAGACCCCTATCACTGACTTAGAATACAGAGTGCAATGGGCGAAAGTGACTTTTTTAATGAGTAGTGCTGGGTCAATTAAATATCTATATTGAAAAAATTCATTTTAATTTTTGCCATATGCCATATTAAAAAAATCAATCCCACATGGTTTATAAACTGAATATGAATAATAAGATAACAAATTTCTAAAAAGTATCTTCGGGTATATCTTCCTGACCTTGAGGTAGCCAAAGATTTTTAAAAGTACTAAGCATAAAAAATGTTATTGATAAGCTTTTTTGCATTTTTAAGAACTTCTGTTCATTGAAAGTCACCCTTTAGAGAATGGCAGAAGATATTTATAATACATATATCAAGAGAAAAAAAAGTTTAATTCAGAATTGTAGAAAGAGTCCTTAACAGTCAACAAGGAAAAGGCAGTCAATTCAATAGTAAAATGGGCAACAGATTTGAACAAAAATTTCATTAGAAATACCACCATTGGCAAGGATATGAAGCAATTAGAACTCTCATATACTTTTATAGGAAACTGATAGTTTCTTCTAAGGCTAACTAAACACACTCGTATCTGTGGCCCAAGCAATCTCCCTACTAATTCATGTACAATACAAACGGGTATGCATATCCACTAAAATAAAAAGTCTGTAGAGCATGAAACATGATAGCCTAAAATTGTAAACAAAGAGTCAACAGTAAAATGAATAAATGAATTGTGGTACACTCAACACAATGAAATACTTAACAGCCTTGAGAATGGACTAACAACTTCTACAAGCAGCAAAAGGAATAAACATTATAAAGATATCTCAAAGATAAAATGAGTAAATACAGAACCTACAATTCCACTTATATGAAATTCAAAACTAATTTAAGATGTCAGATGCTGGGAAAATGGATACCTTTGATGGAGAGGGATAGTAACTGAGTGTTCTGGTGTAGGAAACACACTTCTTGATCTGAGTTTAGGTTACATAAGTCTTCATTTGAGAAGATTTATCAGGGTGTACCCTTATCTCGGTACATTTCTAGGTACATTTTATAATTCAATAAAAAATTTACTTAAAAATAATTAGCCATATTTGCTTTTCTCATCAGGCTCTTCCCCAATCTGTTTTCTCTTATGCAAGTCATTTCCTAGTCCTCCTGATTTCTTCCTTTGACTTTATAATCCAATTTTCATTTGAAAAGATTCCAGAAACACCTTTATCAAAACTGACATCTTAACAAGATAATAATGCCACTTACATAATATAGAAGGTTACAAATACAGAATACTTCATCCCTCATATAGCTGTAACTGTTGTAAAAACAGTAAAATCACAGGCACAGCTGTTCCCAGAGTAACACTTTTTTCTACCACTTCCCCAAGCCAGCTGGGTAGGAAGATGGAGAAGATGGCTGGCTACCTAGTACATTAAATGAGATGAGGAAGGAAAGCATTTTGCAAACTGTAAACCACGAAGCAAAGTCAGATATTTCATAGCTCAGGCAATATAGAAACTCACTGAAATATCACACATAGCCACAATAAAGGGTGTTGGCTCAGCTCAGTATTAGGACCAACTGGACCCAACGGATCTAACATGGCCAGGACATGTTCCTGTGTGTTCTCTTGGGGTCTCTATTTTTCTCCAAATGTTTGAGTCTTTCTCTGCTACTGCAAACTAGATTTCCCTAGATAAAGAAAACAAGTATCTGACAGCTCCTGATCCTCATACATACTCCACAGCTACCACTATGAAGGAGGGTAACTAACATACATTCTCAAGCCTGTACATAATGATGTTTAAAAACCAGCTTTTGAAGTGTTGTAAATTTTATCATAATTTGTGTGTGTGATGCTATAGATTAAGTCAGTAGATAATATTTAGTGGTGGGAACCTATCTTTGCTAAGTCACTTTAGTCATGTCCTACTCTGTGACTCTATGGACTATAGCTGGCCAGGTTCCTCTGTCCATGGAATTCTCCAGGCAAGAATACTGGAGTGGGTTGCCATTTCCTTCTCCTATATATATATATAAGAGGGGTATATAACTCAGTTGTCACCTCCACGGATTAGCCTCATATAAAAAATAATACCATGTTGGAAGTATACAACTTTTAGTTGAAGGATGTGGATACTCTAGCTATAAAGCCTGTTAATGTTTCCATGCCCTTCTCATTTGAGCAGGGCTCCAGTAAACCATTTCTGAAGAAGAAAGCCAGTCCTGTCTCAGTTAAATCTTAATCATCATGGGAGAAATAAAAAGGTATTCTGGGGAAAAGCACTAACTTTGAAATCAGCTTGATCTGGACTAGTGTATAATTCTGTTCCTTTCTCTTCAGAGAAGTTGATTCATCTCTCAGGCATTCAATTCCTCATTTGTAAACTGAAATAAAATACCTGTGTTTTAACATAGTATCAAGGCATATGATATTTACTTCTTTTCCATTTTCTCAGAACACCACATTAAAAAAATGTAGTGGGGCACAGACTGGACCAGACAACTTGAGATAGTTTCAACACTGACCTAGCCTGTCCAATTCTCCCCCATCGGAAGTAATAATGAATGTTGTACAAGTGTTATAATTGATTGAAGATATTAATAGTTGAAGGAAATAAAATTAGTCATTTTCGATGGGTTTTTGTTATTTTTATACCATTCTCTCCAGTATCCTTTCCCCATTTTTCTCCTAACAGGACCTTAAATCATTTTGACAAATTTCTCCACTCCCCCGTTCAGTCCAACTGGCTTGGGGGAGGGAGGGGCACCACTTGCCTTCAGAGATAAAGCATGTGACTCAGGCCCAGTCAGTCAGAGAACCAAATTTCTCTGGCATCAGTGATGAAGTGAAAATGATGAAGGAAAATGATGATGAAAGAAAAAATTAAAAGTACAATTTTGATTTAATGGTTCATCATGCAGATGATCTAAGTTGGTAGGATCTACCAAAAGACTCTGTATTTTTCTTCTTACTGTGTTTGAATACTTAGAACATAAAACTTAATTAAGTTCTATGGTTTAAACTCTACCTTACTCAATGACTAGTTTTTAGGTGAGCTAATGTAGAAGTGAAAAAAAAATAATAAACTTATTTCTTTAGACTTTCAAAGTTAACTTGGCAAAGTTTTACACTGCCAAGTCCCTGATCACTGGATTCGTCAGAACATTGGACAGTGAGTGACAGCTAAGATTATGAATGGTCAAGAAGCCTATACACTTACTCTGTAATAACTACAACTAGAAACTTAGGTAGTGTGGATCACACTCCAAGATCTGAATTCCACCCAAAAATACAATCTATATAGTCTTGTCTGGACGAAGAGCTATCTTATCAAGAAGCAACTATGGCTATTTTGGAACCCAACATGTAAACCTGGTTTACCTTTGCACTTACTCAATTAGTATTTATTGGGCATAAACTGCACCAAGAATTTGGCTAAAACAAAACAGTTTCTGCCTTCATAGATCTTAAGACCCTGTAGAGAAAACAAACAGGCAATTATCATATAAAATCATAAATATTATAATGAAGTATTAGGGCGATACCTTGGAAGGTTATCTAACCACCCAGGCTTGGATGGGCCACAAAAGCTTTCTGGTAAAATCGACATGTAAGCTGAGACCTGGAGGATATGATATAACTTACTCAGGTAAAGAAATGGGGAAGAATGCTCTCAGTAGCAATAGAATGCAATATGTGAGAAAACAGAAGTACTTCACTGGGACTGAATGCAATCAGTAAAGGGGAGAGTGGTATGATGCGAGAGAGACAGACCAGGGGCCAAATTGGAGAAATCCTTAAGAGCCATGTTAAGAAATTTGGATCTAATCTGAGAATCACAGAAAACTGATAAAGGTTTTTAAGTAAGGAAGCAGTATAACAAGATTCATGGTTTAGAAATGTCACTCCAGATGCAGTGACAGAATGGAATGAAAGATGAGAGGAAAACATTTCCATCAGTCCTCTGTGTGACCAACGAAGAGGCTTTTGCAGTAAGCCAGAAGAGAGTCAATAATGTTCTAAGAGACAGAGCAGTAGGACTTAATATTTTATTAGTTTTTGAGCCTGCCTGATCTTCAGCTATCAACTCCTAGGTGGTTAATCAAGATGATATATTTTATTAAAGGTTTAAATACAGAAGAGATTCTTATGTCAGGTAGGGGGCTGGTTCACATCACTCAGGATCCCTTTCACTGCAATACTTTGTGCTGGCAACAGGGATTAAGAGTAAATAATTACTTATTCACTGATTTCTTGGATAATAGAAGTAGGGATCCCCTTGTTGCCTATAAATTGGAAAACTATTAAATGTAAAAATAAAGCACACTACTTATAATGAAGTTGCACTGTGCCCTCATTTAACTAACCCTGAGAAAAAGAGAGGGGCCAATTGAATTCTACAGGCATTCTGCTCATTGCTCCACTGAATGACCACTGCCCCCAAACAAGCATGAGAAGGGAGCCGGGTAATCAGCTGTTCATTCAATCAATTTGACTGGGTACAAAACTTGCCACTCTGGTTGTAATTTTGATAATCAAAAATACACTGTTTTGAATTTCTAAGAACATGCTTTCCCAAAATATAAGACAATTGTTTCATATTGTTTTCAAGGGAAGAAAAATGGTGATGTAGGTTTACTGAAAGAGGGCATTTGGTCTCTACTTTTGTATACTGTACTTCAACTTTTATAGCTTAAGGAATTTTTAAGGATGACTTTTTTTTTTTACTATGAAAATACAACTTAGGCACTGATCTTAAAAACCCTTGAGTGAAATTCAACTTCAAGGAAAAGTAAATAATGGAAGTCACTATCCTAAAAGTTGTAGAACCTAAAAATTCCAATTGATACCAATTTTATAAGTTCTAGAAAGGTTATGAAAAAAACTAGAAAGGTTTCAGAACAATGCTAATATGATGTTATCCTTCCAAAAAAAAAGAAAACATCGCTTGTCACAACTATCCAAGAAAAAGAATCAATAGGGTTTTTTTCGCAGCCCTCCTGACCTTGCAGATGGATATTCCTGAAAAAATGAGTTCTATGACTGCTTTTCTTTCCAGCTGCTCAGGTAAAATGTGACTCAGGACTTTCATTTGTCAATCAATCCCTCAGGTGAAACCAAAATTATTTTTGTAAAATGTTCCCCTGCCTACATCTACTCAGATCATATGATTTAATTTGCAGTTGAGAGATACAGTCTGGACATTTTCTTTTTCATTTTGTTTTCCATAGTTTTTCTTCTCTTCTTTCTATTTTTTTGATATAAAATAAAGGACAAGACTATAGTGATTAAGAAGCAAACATAGCAATTCTACTCATGTTGCTAGGCAACAAGGGCCCTGTATGAGCTCAATGAATGGATTCTGAGCATCTGCATGAAGGAGAAATAGAAGGAGCCTATGAGTGAACTGTCTGGATAACTGCAAGGGTTATTACTTTTTTACATACATGCTTCTGGATTTGCCTGAGAATGGAGAAGGCATACTTATTTTAATCCTTTCTGGTGGTTTATTTTTCTAAGATGTTTTAAAAGTTGTCTTCAATGGAAAGTTGGCACAGTATGCTATAATGATTATCAGCTCAAATGGAGAAAGTAAGTAAAAATGATCTTTGTCTCTATTTGCCAAGTTCAAGTATGCATTCCCCATAACTCTGGCTATTCCAACAGCCTTCAGCCTGATCCCTACTTGTTTTCTCCCCATCCACACCAGTTCATCTCACCTAACTTATTAATTACAAGGATGTTTTCTATCTCCTTACAAGCAACTCCCATCCTCTATGATCAGCATTTACCCTATTTGGTTGTGGTGAAAAATATAACATTGTTGACAATAATTAACTCTGGTTTATTTTATTCTTATTATAAAGTAGTGCATAATAATTAACAAAAAGCAGAAAAATAGAGACACATAAATGAACATCAACATCCATTATCCCATTCACAAGAGACAAGCAACATAAATATCTCGGTTCATACCAATCTAGATTATTTTCCATGCATATACACACAGAACTTCTCCTTACATAACTGCATCACCTGTACACATAAAGCCGTAAAATCAGCAAGAGCCAACACAGTATTTAATGGTTTCTATACCGCGCTGGGCTTCCCTGGTAGCTCAGCTGGTAAAGAATCTGCCTGCAGTGCAGGAGACTCCAGTTTGACTCCTTGGTCAGGAAGACCCACTAGAGAAGGGATAGGCTACCCACTCCAGTATTCTTGGGCTTCCCTGGTAGCTCAGATGGTGAAGAATTCACCTGCAATGCAGGAGACCTGGGTTTGATCCCTGGATTGGGAAGATCCCCTGGAAGAGGGTATGGAAACCCACTCCAGTATTCTTCTCTGGAGAATCTCTATGGACAGAGGAGCCTGGTGGGCTACAGTCCATGAGGTCTCAGAGTCAGACACAACTGAGCAACTAAGCACAGCACACATCACATACTATGCCATAATAATTTAATCATTTCCATAAAATTGGGATAATTAACAGCATAAATGACCAGTTGCAGATACTTTTACTAATCTTATTGCATTGTTTTGTTCATCTCCTGAACATACCACAGCTAGCTTTATTAATTCCCCAGTCTCACATCATTACTTCCTTTCCATTTTTACTAGTATTAACCTAGTACAAGTCTCTTACCTGGCTTTTTACAATTATGAGTTATTTAGTACTCTTTTTGGTATTCTGGCCTGGAGAATTTCATGGAATGTGTGGTCCATGGAGTTGCAAAGAGTCAGACATGACTGAATGACTTTTTCCACTTCACTTTGGTCCTAAATGTCAGAAACCCCAACTCAAAGCAGCTGAAGCAAAAGTAAACGTATAGCTTTACAGTTGAAAGTTTCAGTAGCAGGGGCTAGCTGAATGCATAGTGAGATCCATGAACTCAAATAAAATCTATGGGACAAGGCCTCACTCCCTCTAACCTCCCGGCAATTGCTTCTTTTGTAAAGGCTTAATTCTTGGGAAGGCTTCCCCCTAATAGTGACCAGATGGCTGGTCGACATCTCTAGGCTTCTACATTCTCAGGAATTCCAAGGGAAAGAGCATTCCTCTGATTTAGTCCTAGAAGTTACTCTGATTGTACCTGCCTGAACCAAACACTGTGGCCAGAGGCCAGGTGCTCTGATGAGGGCCAGGCCTAGAGGACATGCCCATTCTGGAGCCTGAGGACAAAGTCTACCACATCCAATAACCACAAAGCCCAAGAGTCAAGGAAGGGTCAAAGCAAAATAAGTGTGCCATTACCAGGGAAAGTGGGCACAGATACTGGGCATTTAGGAACAACTGTTCACTGCCATTATCCTCTGTGTCCCATTTGCTCCTTCAGATCCATTCGCCACATTCTCCCCCTGGGCTCTGTGTAGGGACCATATCAATCAGCTCCCTTTCCCCTGGCTTCTGGTTGGGTTTAGTCAACAGGAGAGTCAGGTCAGAGAATATCTCCACCTCCCTCCTTGCTAGCCTCCAGTTGGCAGTAGCTGTACCCCCATACTAAAGATCACGGCTCCTCTTGGATGAACTTCTACAACCCGCTACAGATCCTCTTTGGGTTCTGTTAATAACACTCTTCCTTTGTTTCTCAAACACGTGGGTGGTAACAGCTCCCTGTTGTGTGAGCTCCACAGTACTCCACCACCCCCTGTTATTTTAACCCTGCACAACTTCACCTCGTTCACATTCCCTTTCCTGGGGAACCTTGGCAGGTGCAGCCTCCAATCAGGTTGCACAACTTATCATTGCTCCGTCAGATCAACCATAAATCTGGTTAACCATTAAAATCCTCATTCAAGAAATAAATTTGAACACTGAAAGTTCAAGGCTAAGGGCTACAGTCAATTTAATACAATTAGCTGTCACTGTCATCTAAGCTTTGGCAACCACAGAAATACACTGAAGATTATAACACATACTAATCATTCCAACTGCTTTCATATTTGTTGGAGGCACTAGTGGTAAAGAACCCACTTGACAATGCAGGAGAAGTAAGAGATGTGGGCCAACCTGGGTCTGGGAGATCCCCTGGGGAGGGCATAGCAACCCACTCCAGTATTCTTGCATGGATAATTCTATGGACAGAGGAACCTCGTGGGCTACAGTCCATAAAGTCGCAGAGTCAGACACCAGTGAAGCAACTTAGCACAGCACATCTAGAATATACCTTGTGAAGGTTATACATTAATGCCGTTGATCCAGCTTTCCTAATAAAAACTGAAAGGAAGGAAAGAAAGAAGGAAAAGAAAGAAAAAGAGTTCTGACTTTGGAGTCAATAAACCTGAAAACTCAACCCAACTTTGCCTATAACAAAGATGTTGGGGTCTTTCACTGGATTTCATTGTCCTGATCTGTCAAATACTGGGATTTTAATAACGTAGTTATTATAATTATTGTAGTTCGTTAAGTCCTAACAAACTACAATAAATGATGTCTGCAAAACAAATGCGCTTACAAACACTGCCAGTTCAAAGAAAACAGTTTACTAAGTTGGATAAAAATGTCTCTCCTGACCAAGAAAAGTAAATTCTTTTTCAAAACCAGGCATTCATTTAAGTCAATAATGGAATGGAAACCTGAGGCACTGACCTCAATTCAAAACAAAATTGTTTTTGTTCGGCTTCTTGCCTCAGACCAAATTTTATGTAGAGACAATGTGGGGCTATCAATAGGAATCTGCAGTGAAGCCCAAGAAAAGCACTAATGAAGCCAGCAGGAGCCCACACAGCCTGACCATGGACGCAAAGCAAGATTAGAAATACAGCTGCAAGTCTGCAAAGTAAGGAGTCTCTGCACTACTTTGGGTAGTTTGCCTGGTCCAGCCAAGACCATAGAAGCTGTAGGAGGAAGATCAAAAAAACGCTGAAGCAGGAAATGAGCTATAACTTCACAGAGTCACACATCACACACACACACACACACAAATAGAAAAACATGAAACATATCAGGTCTGAAGAAGGAGAATGGAAAATGTAGCTTGTTTATTCAAGAATGAGGCAATTGATATTATTAAAAAGGATTAAAAAATACCTTTTAAGCTCTGAGATATTTCATGGTAGAAATATCCATTTTAAAAAGTCAGATATAAAAACAGGCAATAGACAGACTGAGTGTGGGAATCTAAGCTTTTGAGTATATTGGGGGAAAAGAGAGGGGAATATTTAGATGTTTACTCAGGAAAAGGTCAAGCAAGGACAGGATACCTGTAGCAGAATCCAGTGAGACAAATAGAGAGAAGAAATCAGAGGCTGAACTATGTGCTCTGGCAAAATGGTTTCAAATCACTTGCCCAGTAACTGGTCATTTGGTAGTGTCTGCCTTAAAACCTGTTCAGAAGGATGGTAAGGTCACAAGACCAGACACAGGAACACAGACCAATAAACTGGTCTCCAGCATTTGCAGTTAGGGCGAGGGGTGGGGTAAGAATGGAGAGTGGTGGCTCATTTGAGTAATTTGCTGACCTTGGAACATGAGTTCAAGGGCTGCATTATCCATTATGGTAGCCACTAGCCACACACAGCTATTTAACATTTGAAATGTGGCTGGTCTAAATTCAGATGTGCTGTAAGTGAAAAATACATACCAAAATTTGAAGACTAAGTATGAAAATAAAATGTGAATGATCTCAATAATTTTTATATTGATTACATGCAGATACAATGTTTTGGACATACTAAGTTAAAATAAATTATTTAAATTGATTTGTCTCATATTACTTATTTTAATACGGTTACTGTGTGTTAGTCACTCAGTCATGTCTGACTCTTTGCAACCCCATGGACTGTAGCCTTTCAGGCTCTTCAATCCATGAAATTCTCCAGGCAAGAATACTGGGGTGGGTAGCCCTTCCCATCTCCAGGGGGGGTCTTCCTGACCCAGGGATGGAACCCAGGTCTCTTGCATTGCAGGCAGATTCTTTACTGTCTGAAACACAAGGGAAGACTACAAAATTTTAAACCACTTATGTAGCATGTATTTGTGTTCCTTATTATAATTTTAACTGGACAGAGCTGTTGTATAAAGTTCTTTCCTCTCTCTACAGGCTTCTGTGATACTATATTGGAGAAGACAAACTTAACCCTCACTGTCTCAAGCAGAACCTAATTTCAGTCTACGTAAAAGAAAACCACATTGAGATTAGACAGCTGCTGTACCCACACAACAACTCACATCCACTCAGGAGTATATACTTAGAAAAACAGTCACCACCACCTCCTCATAGGTACACCCACTTACCATATATGTATACAATCATACTTATATGTGTCAGAATAATATCTATAAATAGAGAAGGAATATTAGCAGAATCATTAGTTACAGTGAGATTTACATTTCTATTGTTGATGGAAATCTTTTGTTTGAATGAAGGAGAGTTATTAGTGCTTGTTGATAAGAAGAGATTCTTTAAAATTCAAAAGAATGTTTGAACTTTGTGTTTTCCATTTCCTAACAAGAAACCAGTTCACTGAGGAGGCAATTCTAGCATAAATCTTCTACCTATTATCCAAAGTTTCCAGGGCTGCTCACATATAACTGAGTATGAAAACCAAGCTTCTGTCTTGTAATGAAAACCTCTAATGTGATTTACCAACCAGCACAATTGGATCCCACTCTCTTAGTTGTTTTCTCTGGACTTCTGCTCTTCTTGAATCCTAAGAGCCACCTGATTCTTACAGCCTTTTCAATTTCACTGGAACTTATCTCCTGGCACACCAATCTCTCAATACCTGCCAACTGCATCAAACTCTTGATCTAAATTCTGTTTGGTCCACCATGGTGACACAATAATTTAACATAATGATACAATTATACAAAAATTTGCATAATGATACACTAAAGGATTTCTTTCACAAAGGAACCTCAAAGAACTCTGACCATTGAGTTAGTCTCCTCTAAGTAAGGATTTTGGACCATATGTTGAACATCTGCACTTTTAAGTGGTCCAGCACTCATCTTCTCTTCATTTGGTAACAGAATTTCATTTTCCTTGGAGGAAGCATCTTGCTCCTACTCTGGTCCATGTGCTTTGGGTGGGACTGATCCTGACCTCCCCACTCTCATCTCTGGGGACAGACCAGAATCTAGGACTAGCCAACTGCCATATTTCCTCTAGAAGTTCAACAGAAATACAGTACAAGCCACAATGGTTAAGAGATGGCAACATGGATGGAAGGGCTTCTCCCTGGTAGCTCAGTGGTACTGAATCCGCCTGCTAAGGCGGGAGACACAGGTTCAGTCCCTGGGTTGGGAAGATCCCCTGGATAAGTAAATGGCAATCCACTCCAGTATTCTTGCCTGGAAAATTCCATAACAGGGGTCCTGGTGGGCTACAGTTCATGGAGTCACAAAAGAGATGGACACAACTTAGTGACTAAAACAATACAACAGTACATGGATGCAAACTGGTCCAAGGGACTTAACTGTGGGATTCTGTTAGGAAGGAATATCTTTGTTTTATCCATATTAGAAGCTAGTAGGATGTAAGCCTAAACATCAAGGCAGTGCTACATTGAAAGGCCTTGCTTTGGCAGGATGGTAGATCAGAGAGATCAATTTTAAGGATCTTGTTTAAGGCCCTATCCAGCAAGTGGCACTCCTGAACTTCTCAGCTTGGGGAGCTAATGAATTCTCATTGCTGCTGAAGTAACTTTGAATTGGCCTGAAACTGCAAGAATTCTAACAGCACTCTTCAAATATTTAGCCACTACATGGATAATCTATATTTTTCCTGTATTTCAAAAGCAACTTCTCATTAAGTCTCTCCTGTTGATGTAAGCTCATCATGAATTTCCTTTTTATTTTATCCTTTCCAATAAATCATCTGTAGGGTACACTATCTTTATTAGAACCTGCCATGGAGATCTGGTTCATTTATAATGAAAAGAATTCAAAGGTCACTTCAATATTTCATGCTGCGTTACCGACAGTGCTTGACATCAAGTCATCCTTACTGTTCATTTGGATTATATCCCAGCTCTGGGCTCTTCGCTTCAGTATAGCGACTGAGACCCAGCTGCCAATTTATATTCCAGATTTGCTGGTATCCAAATGCATCCCTATGTTTCTGACAGCCTCTTGCAATAACCTCCCCCAAAACTCAGTCACTTCACCATCAGAGGTCTCCCTCACCAGTCTTCCTCCCAGTCCCTAGTACATCTTGTGAAACCTCCCTAAGGACAATAATCTATCAATATGATTTTAAATGGTTGATTTCCGGATTCTTCACTGCTGGGTATGAATATTACCATTTGCTGGATTTGCCTGATGCCAGTTGCTTGTTAAAACATCATTTCATGGACTGACCTTTCCATCATGCACCTGTTATGTTTCTCCATAAACAAATCTATCCTGATGGATAATTTGTCTTTAGTTATCAGCTATTTCTCATCAAACTTCAGTTAACCTTTCCACATGTCCCAGCCTAGGACAAATACCTAGGTTTTACATCATGCCTCTAGTTATATATTATAACATCACTGTTATCATGCTGATATGATACTCTTGTGTGCACTTACCACCCAATGTATAGTTTAAAAATAATCTGGGACTGAGAACGAAAACATCTGAGTTCTAATCTTGGTTCTGTCATACACCAGTGGTATGACTTTAAGCACTAAAAATATCTTTTATAACCTCTCAAATTTTTATTTCTTTTATCTGTAAGTTAGGTTAATAATAGTTGCCCTATTTTGCTGGATGCTGTGAGAATTAGATAACAATGGATGTGAAACCACAATGTAAACTCTGAAATACCATGTAAATAAACTGTAAATATGAGGTCTTATCATTAGCCAAAATTACCATCTCATGTTGCTTTTCAACTATAAATAGCCACAGATATTGTGGATAGTTGGTGAATACTTGTCAATTTACAAATATGTATGTAAGTATTCCTGAAAATCCATTTGTAAAACAAAAGGGAAATGTTTGCCAATGACCTAAGAGGGGTTAGGGGAGATAAAAACACTGAGAAAAGAAGAAGACGTAGAAAGGGATGGGTTGTGAAGGAGAGCAGAAGTCCTAGTCAGAGTAGAAAGGCAAGAGAAAAACAAAACTAGAGGAGACAGAGCCAGAGGGATGCAAGATGACATGCCAGTAACACAATGTAGAAGAGGAAGCGGAGGAGAGGAAGACAGCAGGGAACAGGCAAGGGTGACAGAAGAGAAAAGGTATCAGTTATTCTTAAACTAGAGTCATCTGCTTGGGAAACCCAGGGACTGAGTGGAAAAGGGCTCCTGGCTCCCCAGGGGCTTTCAACTGTCTGCCTGACTTTGTCTTAAGGAAAGCCAGCCAGTCCAGTGAACTTGTCCCTGTGAGGCAGATGCAGACAATGTTTGTTCTGTGGGAAGAGATGGAGACAGCAACTAGGCAAACAAAGAAGTAGGATGTTGAACTACGGCACAGAAAATGAGAGAAAGAGTAAAGGGACAGAGGCCACATACTTAACAGTCTATAAAATGAAACCTATTGCCAGACCTGACTATCAAAATATTGTGCAATTTGACACAGTCTCACCATGGTTACCTTTCTTCACTGAAATACAAAACAATCTGGATTGAACGGATGATTAAGTCTAATTTAGCCGATTACCTGGACACACTTAAAAAGAGGACTAGAATTTTCAAGCAGAAGCAGGTGTCCACTTTCCAGGACACCACAGTGGGAATTGTGATATATGGGAGAAACTTCAACTCTCTTAAGGTCCCTGAAGGACCATAATTATGTGAACATTCCAGGTCCTCAGTAGCTCAGTCTCCTCTGAGTATGGACAAAAGAAAAACAGAAGTAATGCATCTATCAAACTTCTTATTAGAGGTGAGGAAGCATTCTAGAGAATGAGGCAGTCGTAGAGAAGCAGAATGCCCGTTGACAAGGACCTAACTTCCTCTGATCACAGAGCACACAGGGTCCTCTCTCTGGGATGACACAGCCTTTCCCAGAGCTGCCCATCTGTATTGTCCCCCAGTGACACAAGGCACTGTCCATAAAGCACTTAGCATAGAATTCAGAACAAAGAAAGTATTAGAAACTCAAAGCTGTGGTAGTACAAACAGTAGAAATAATAGCATTACAAGTAATAGTTGAAGTAGTAGTACAAGCTGTAGAAGTAAACGAGAAATGGTGGTCTTAGGACTTGATGTAATAATACTGGCTTAATATGTTTCAATGTTACTGTCTATAAAATGCAGATGATAAGAGCACCCCCTTCATAGAACTGTTATATGGAATGAATGAAAAAGAACTTATAAAGGGCTTAGCATAGCACCTACAATATTTTTTAAATTTTATTTATTTGTACTTTATTTACTGGGGGCTGTGCTGGGTCTTCGATGCTACGTGGACTTTCTTTAGCTGTGGTGAGAACTACTCTCTAGTTGTGGTGGCTTTTCTTGTGGTACCTGGACTCGAGGGCACGCAGGCTTCAGTGGTTGAGGCTTCTGGGCACCAGACCACAAGCTCAATGGTTGTGGTGCCTGGGCTTAGTTCCTCCTCAGCATGTGGGATCTTCTTAGACCAGGGATTGAACCCAGGTCTCCTGCACTGGCAGGTGGATTCTTTACTCCTGAGCCACCACATCTACATTATTGAGAGCTTGATACCTGTTAGTGAGACACAGCAGGAACGGTGGTGGTGATGGCCACACTGCAGGAGTCCATCCCAGGTAAAGGGGCCATGAGCCCTTTCACTAGAGGGCCCATGCCATGAAACCTGTAAAGAGCCTCACCAGAGAGGCCTTTCCAACTTCAAATAGGAACTGGTATTCTTTCCATCCTCCTATCTCCTCTCTAAATCTCATAGCTTCAGAATCTATAACTGCAAGTGAAATTCAGTGTTTCGGGGGTGGGAGGGTAGACACTGTTAATATCCACTGGGTGCAAACCTGTCTAACATAGGCCTTCAGTGATGATGAGATCTTGCCTAAAGCGTTGTAAGGTGAAACATAAAGACTTTCTCAATTTCAGCTAAATTTTTACCTCCAACACAACAATATGCTAGACAGTGTACTATATGCTGGCTATATGAAATCCAGGCTTCCCGGGTGATTTAGTGGTAAAGAATTCACCTGCCAAAGCAGGAGACACAGATTTGAGCCCTGGGTCAGGAAGATCCCCTGGTAAAGGAAATAGCAACCCATCATATATTCTTGCCTGGAAAAATCCCACAGACAGAAGAGCCTGGCATGCTACCGTCCATGGGGTGGCAAAAGAGTCAGACACGACTTAGTAACGAAAGAACAACAAAAACAACATGAAATCCAGCAAAGGAGGCAGACCTATTAAACAAATAACTACAATCAACTCCGACAATTAAAAACATTTGATAACAGCAATTTATATACAGAGCTCTGAGAGCATAGAGGGCAGGGCGGGAAGGCTTGTGGGTCTGTAGCAGATGAGTTCCAATTTGAAGGGTGAATAGGAAGTTTACAAAAGACAGGGGATAGGCATGATCAAACTTAAGCTATAGAAGATGGCCAGTCTGGGACTGCTAAATGAATTGGAGGTAGGACAGCCATAGTCAAGAAAGGTGTTTGGTGACGCCGCCAATCACTTTAGAAAAGAAACAGTGAGTTCTAATGACAGAAATGACAGGAAGGGAAGAAGAGGGTTGCAGAGTCAAGGTTATATAATTCTAAATGAAGTAGTTTTAAAATTAAGCTGGTGTAAAAAGGTTACTAGTTGTTTCCCGCCCCCACCCCCCGCACAGAGTTAAACCTCATCAGTTCAGCATAATTGGACAGAAGTGTGTCACAATTAATCAAATATGAATTACAAATTTTTTAAAAATATGACTAACTGCTTAGGGTTTTTTGACTAGATGAGATACTTTAAATACCTTTCAACTTCCCTGATTTTAATTAGCAGCATCAATGTTCCTGCAAACAATTTAAATAAGGTTCTTTGAAGCAACATTCTTCCCTGAAGTGGATTGAATCTTTTTCTCTACTGCTCTTCTTCCCACAAATGTGATTCCCAGATTCCAAAGTTGATCTTTGCCCACAGCCAATTCTTCTTTTGCTAATGTAAAAAGTCACAACCCTGACCTCGGGCTGATTGCCCAGAGAACTGTTCTGGGACGCCTATAAAATCTTTCAACAAGCTAGACTAGTTGGCTGGTACTGCTTCCCATCAATTAGGAGTGTCAAACTGGATAGCCGTCAACAACACAATCACAGAAAATAACAAGTTTGTAGTTAAAAATAGAAACCTGCCAAATTTTCCTGATTCTCGGGATTCTTTGGGGGCAACCCAATTTATTTTCAAAAACTTCTGTCAGTGATACAATGACAAAATTCAGTTCAATTCCACAACAAGCCACCAAAAAAATCCCTTTTAAGGAGGGAATTTTATCCTATCTTCTACTAAAGCACTACATTCATTGAAATCCTTAATTATAATAGCTTGTATAAAACTCACACCAAATCAATGAACTGTTTATTTCCAAATACTTGTGCATTTCTTACATCATAACCCTCATGAGTCATTAATTTATTTACCATGAAAAACATTTGACTCAATTCTCACAATCACAGTGACTAGAAATGAAAGTATAAATGAAATAACTTAGTACTTCCAGATGTACAGCAGGTAGCTTGTTACCATAAGCTTTCTGAGTTTAGAAATTCAATAGGGTCATAGTTGTACCTTTTACACACATACTAATTGTGCAAAACTTATTTATTACTTGTAAGTTAGAGTATGAAATAATCCCTGAAGCCTCAAGAAAGAAGTTGTTTCATATATAGGCAGTCTTTCTAGAGAGCTACATTCATTTTTCCCATGTCTAGAAGATCACTGAAGCTTTGGGGGTCAATATCTATTCCATTCAATCCCTCATGCATCATATGGGACCAGAATCTTTCCCCAAACATTTCCCCTCTGAGCTCCACACTAATTTAGCCAACTTTCTACTAGATGTTTATCACCAGAATGTCTCACAGTTTCTTCCATCTCTACCAGCTCCAAACTATACTCGATTTCTCCACACACCCTACTCCTCCATGTCACCTTCAAAATGTCTTCCTCTTCTTGCTCATTCAATTTTCTGCTGGAAATTCTACTTCTTAACTTCCTCTAGAATCTGTGTCTTCTTCCTCTATCCCTGTTCCCTCAATCTTAGTTCTGGTCCTCATCCACTGTTCTCTGGACAAGTCTCTAGAGTCCCTGAGCCCCTAGCTCCTGCCATCCACTGTAATTCATCCTGTACTCAGAGTCATCCTCCCACAATACCTAACAAGATTTTTCCCTCCTCTGTGCACACTGATCACATTTCTGGATCTTCCATATATAGTTTTCTTCATTTACTATTACCAATATTTTTCAAATATTGAGAAGTAGTGGGTTTTTTTCTTTTTCATATTTAAAAAGCAACTTAGGAGTTGTATTGGCTCCTGGACAGTGGATTGGATCCATGGCAACAGAATGGGAAAGACTAAAGATCTCTTTTAAAAAACTGGAGATACCAAGGGAACATTTTATACAAAGACAGGCACAATAAAGGACAAAAATGGCAAGGACCTAACAGAAGCAGAAGAGATCAAGAAAAGGTGGCAAGAATACACAGAAGAACTGTATACAAAAAAGCTCTTAATGACCCAGTTAACCATGATGATGTGGTCACTCATTTAGAGCCAGACATTCTGGAGCATAAAGAAGTGAGTGACCACATCATCATGGTTAACTGGGTCATTAAGATCAGTTTTCATTTGAATCCCAAAGAAAGGCAAGGTCAAAAACTGTTCAAATTAGTATATAATTGCACTCATTTCACACTCCAGCAAGATTATGCTCAAAATTCTTTAAGCTAGGCTTCAGCAGAACATGAACTGAGAACTTTCAGATGCTCAAGCTGGATTTAGAAAAGGCAGAGAAACCAGAAATCAAATTGCCAACATATGCTGGATCATAGAAAAAGCAAGGGAATTAAAAAAAAAAAAAATCTACATATGCTTCATTTACTATGCTAAAGCCTTTGACTGTATGGATCACAACAAACTGTGGTATATTCTTAAAGAGATGGGAATACCAACTACCTTACCTGCCTCCTGAGAAACCTGTAAACACAACAAGAAGCAACAGTTAGAACTGGACATGGAACAACAGACTGGTTTAAAGTTGGGAGAGAGTCAAGGCTGTATACTATCACCCTGTTTATGTAACTTATATGCAGAGTACATCATGTAAAATGCTGGGTTGGATGAATCACAAGCTGGAATCAAGATTGCTGGGAGAAATATCAACAACCTCAGATATGCAGATGATACCACTTTAATGGCAGAAAGTAAAGAGGAAATAAAGAGCCTCTTAATGAAGGTGAAAGAAGAGTGAAAAAGCTGGCTTAAAACTCAGCATTCAAAAAACTAAGATCATGGCATCCAGTCCCATCACTTTATGGCAAATAGATGGGGAAAATATGGACAGTGTCAAATTTCATTTCCTTGGGCTCCCAAATCACTGCAGACAATGACTGCAGCCACAAAATTAAAAGATGATTGTTCCTTGAAGAATAGCTATGACAAACATAGACAGTGTATTAAAAAGCAGAGACATCACTTTGCTGAGAAAGGTCCATATAATCAGTTATGGTTTTTCCAGTGGTCATGTATGGATGTGAGAGCTGGACTATAAAGAGGCTGAACACCAAAGAATCAATGCTTTCAAACCGTGGCGCTAGGGAAAACTCTTGACAGTCCCTGGGACAGTAAGGAGATCAAACCAGTCAACACTAAAGGAAATTAGTCCTGAATATTCATTGAATACTCTGTGAATTAAAGAATAAAATAAAATGAATAAAATAATATTCTATAAATAAAATAATATTCTGTGGAAAATTCTGAAAGAGATGGGAATAACAGACCACCTGACCTGCCTCTTGAGAAACCTATATGCAGGTCAGGAAGCAACAGTAAGAACTGGACATGGAACAACAGACAGGTACCAAATAAGAAAAGGAGTACATCAAAGCTGTATATTGTCACCCTGCTTATACAACTTCTATGCAGAGTACAACATGAGAAACACTGGGCTGGAAGAAGCACAAGCTGGAATCAAGATTGCTGGGGGGAAATATCAATAATCTCAGATACGCAGATGATACCACCCTTATGGCAGAAAGTGAAAAGGAGCTAAAGAGCCTCTTGATGAAAGTGAAAGAGGAGAGTGAAAAAGTTGGCTTAAAGCTCAACATTCAGAAAACTAAGATCATGGTATCTGGTCCCATCATTTCACGGGAAATAGATGGGGAAACAGTGGAAACAGTGGCTGACTTTATTTTTTTGGTTTCCAAAATCACTGCAGATGGTGATTGCAGCCAGGAAATTAAAAGACACTTACTCCTTGGAAGGAAAGTTATGACCAGCCTAGACAGCATATTGAAAAGCAGAGACATTACTTTGCCAACAAAGGTCTGTCTAGTCAAGGCTATGGTTTTTCCAGTAGTCACATATGGATGTGAGAGTTGGACTATAAAGAAAGCTAAGTGCCAAAGAATTGATGCTTTTGAACGGTGGTGTTGGAGAAGACTCTTGAGAGTCCCTTGGACTGCAAGGAGATCCAACCAGTCCATCCTAAAGCAGATCAGTCCTGGGTGTTCATTGGAAGGACTGATGTTGAAGCTGAAATGCCAATACTTTGGCCACCTGATGCAAAGAGCTGACTCACTGGTGAAAAGACCCTGATGCTGGAAAAGATTGAGGGCAGGAGGAGAAGGGGACAACAGAGGATGAGATGGTTGGATGGTATCACCGACTCAATGGACATGAGTTTGGGTAAACTCTGGTAGGTGGTGATGGACAGGGAGGCCTGGCATCCTGTGGTTCATGGGGTCGCAAAGAGTTGAACACAACTGAGTGACTTAACTGAACTGAATTCATTGGAAGGATTGACGCTAAAGCTGAAGCTCCAATAGTTTAGCCACCTGATGCGAAGAGTTGACTCATTGAAAAGACACCTATGCTGGGGAAGATTTAAGGCAGGAAGAGAAGGGGACGACAGAAGATGAGATGGTTGGATGGCATCACTGACTCAATGGACATAAATTTGAGCAAATTCAGGGATATANAGCATATTGAAAAGCAGAGACATTACTTTGCCAACAAAGGTCTGTCTAGTCAAGGCTATGGTTTTTCCAGTAGTCACATATGGATGTGAGAGTTGGACTATAAAGAAAGCTAAGTGCCAAAGAATTGATGCTTTTGAACGGTGGTGTTGGAGAAGACTCTTGAGAGTCCCTTGGACTGCAAGGAGATCCAACCAGTCCATCCTAAAGCAGATCAGTCCTGGGTGTTCATTGGAAGGACTGATGTTGAAGCTGAAATGCCAATACTTTGGCCACCTGATGCAAAGAGCTGACTCACTGGTGAAAAGACCCTGATGCTGGAAAAGATTGAGGGCAGGAGGAGAAGGGGACAACAGAGGATGAGATGGTTGGATGGTATCACCGACTCAATGGACATGAGTTTGGGTAAACTCTGGTAGGTGGTGATGGACAGGGAGGCCTGGCATCCTGTGGTTCATGGGGTCGCAAAGAGTTGAACACAACTGAGTGACTTAACTGAACTGAATTCATTGGAAGGATTGACGCTAAAGCTGAAGCTCCAATAGTTTAGCCACCTGATGCGAAGAGTTGACTCATTGAAAAGACACCTATGCTGGGGAAGATTTAAGGCAGGAAGAGAAGGGGACGACAGAAGATGAGATGGTTGGATGGCATCACTGACTCAATGGACATAAATTTGAGCAAATTCAGGGATATAGTGATGGACAGAGAAGCCTGATGTGCTGCAGTTCATGGTGTTGCAAAGAGTTGGACACAACTTAGCAACTGACCACCACCAACAAAGGAGTGGTATATTATCTACACATACACTTTTTCTAGAACTCAAGTTTGAAGGTTTGGATTGCAATAATTATACATAATGAACAATGGTGACACTTGAGATATGGTGAGGCTAAAAAAGCCAGCTACACTGTAGACAGTGGGACCTTACAATAAATATGCATCTATATCTGTTAAGCAAAATACATGATAGTACTGAACATTCAAGGATGAGTACTTTTTATAATACTTTTTTCAAGCACTGAAATTAATAAAGCCATTATAAGTTCAGGAGCAAGTGAGTGGGCAGAGGAAAATGGGGGAAAAGAAAGATTATTCTTACAGTTCTTTAGAAATGCAAATAAGAACATTGCCTGCACATCATTACCTGACTGATAAAATGGTAATCACTTAACAGATATTTAGTTAGAAAGCTGTTTCAATTCCTTAATTGAAAAAGTTCTTTAATTCAACACAACCCTATTTGCTAACTGATAATAAAAAAAAAATTTCCAGGGAGAAAAATAGCAGGTACTAAAAGTCATAATATGGTCTATAAAATTTTAAATGGTTCTTACCCCACTTTCAATTTTTAATTAATAAAATAAAAAGCCTTTGAGGGTGTGGTAGGCAGACTGAACTCACTGACCAACTGAATGCTATGGCTAGGGAGGGGGTAACATAATGGCTGTTTGCAGATAATATAATTCATTGTTACTCTGGTAAACTGGAGAGTGCCTAGGCTCCCCAGAGGCGCTTAAATCAATTTTTAAAAACTGAGACAGGCCAAACAAATGTATGTGCCAGCCCTTTAGTTTGGGAACCCAAGTCTTAGAATGAACAGAACAGATACTCTACAACACAGAAATCTCAGCCCAAGCAAACTGTGAAACTTAGACTCTGACATCAAGCAAACCCCGGTGAAAACACTGGCTTCACCTCTTATAGAAATGTGGCTCCCAATCAGAGAGGGAAGAAATCTAAAAACTACTTTCCTTACTTCCTTACTAGCTAGCTTCTGCTTATGTTCTCTAAATAAGAGGTCATGAATGGGAAACTGGACTTTGAGAGGAAAAAAGAAACATCTCTTCAGTATCTGGAAGTGCCATCAGCAGTGAGAGCAGTAGTAAACGAGTCTGTAAGCAACAAATGTGATGACAGCAGGGCTCGCAGCAGTTCCCTGAAGCTTCATGACCTCTGGTTAACACACCCTTCTTCCTGTCCTTTCAGGGAGCTTTGTGACCAACACCCTGCATTAAACCTACCTTTGTTTGAAATTTATTAAACAGCCTCTGTTTTCCCAACAGGACACTGATACACATAGAAACAGAAAGAAAAAACTCAGAGGTGTTTTCCTCTAAACAAAAAATCATCAGTTAAGGGATGCATTATATATAATGGAGAGATGGCTTTATTGAACAGAGCACAAGACTGAGTCAACAAGACACAGGATTGAAACTTAGATCCTCCAATTCCCAAACAGGAATGGATCCATGTTCATGGAAGATGCAGAGTAAAGAGAAAACAGTGCTGAACAGGGTAGAGAAGAGTATCCCAATTATGCCAGTTGTGAGACCCAGCACTGAAGGTCTTTTATCACCTTTCGGAGAGCCTCAGTTTTCTCAGCAGAGAATGGGCACAATCAAGGACAAACAGTCAAAAAATTGAACAAGTGATTAATAAGGTCAGCCAATTAAATGGATACCAAATTTAAGCAATCAAGAAACTTATATAGCAGTTCATCAGCAGCCCTCGGGGGTGATAAAAGCCTATATCTCATGATTATTGTGATCACTAAAGACAACATTCACCATTTGTTTGACGCACATATGTGTGAGATACTATGTTAAGAGTATTACCTATATTATTTATAATGATAACAAAAACCCCATTTTCAAGATGTCAAAACTAAAGGATCTGAGAATGAAATAACTAGTTCAAAGTCATACAGCTAGTAAGTAAGAAAGCCAAGACTTGGACCCATGTTGTTTTATTTCCCCAAACCCCAGTCTTTCAGCTTCCTGTGATGGTTCCAGTTGACATCATTGTGGTATATGTACTTTGGAAGCTGCATAGAGTGACATCATGTAGAGGACTGCTAGTTCAAGCCACAACCAGCAAATTTCACACACTGCAAGAGACTACTGTTTTAGGACCATAAATGTCATCCTCCCCTTTAAGGTCCCCTGTGACCCCATGAAGAACAAGGTAAGTTCCAGTTTGTAGGCTTCTGATCTAATCAGAAAACTGACTGAATAATCACCATTGTATCCATCAAGTAATAACGTTGATATGATTCTCATCTGCATTTCTAAAGCAACATAAAAATAACCCCTTTTAAATGGTATCCACTCACTTTCTCCTTATATGCTAATGAATGTCATAATTTCAAAGCCTGAAGAGAGATTTCCTGAAAAACATTTCACTGACTTAAAATTGCACATGCTCACAGTTGCAATTGCCAGGTTACAAACACGAATTAACTCTGCTTCCAAATCAATTATGTATTGATAAGTCTTCAGGGCTGACAACTTGTACACCTTGATTTTAAACTCTAGGAGTTATTTCAAGGCTTTAGGATATTTAGCATCAAAAATTCTAACTTCATCCTGAGTCTTTAGTGAAATCTAAGTATTGTCACCTGGAGAAGGAAATGGCAACCCATTCCAGTATTCTTGCCTGGGAAATTCCAAGGACAGAGAAGTGTGGCAGGCTATAATCCATAGGTTGCAAAGAGTCAGACACAACTTAGTAACTAAACACATGCACACAAGTACTGTCACCAGTACTAACAATCAAACCAGAAATCAACTTCCTTATTTTTTTAACTTAAAATTTACTTTTATTTATCTTCTAAAATTTATGTTTATTGGAGGATAATTACTTTGCAATGTTGTATTGGTTTCTGCCGTACAAAAATCAGCCGTAAGTATACATATATCCCCTCCCCCCAACCCTATCTCCTCATCCCACCCCTCTAGGTCATCACAGAGCACCAGCTTGAACTTCCCTGTGTTATACAACAGTATCTAATTTGTAAAATTGTTATTTTTTTCTCTTTGCTAAAACTGGATCATTTCAATTAATTCCTGTAATCACAGTGATTTCCAATGAATTTTACTTACTGATTTGAAGTAGTGAATTGCAATTTAGTGTTTTGACAGAATTAAGGCAATTGGGTAATTAGAGTTAACCTTTGAATAACTCGGGAGTAAGGGGGTACTGACTCTCTGAGCAATTGAAAATCTATGTATAACTTACAGTTGGCCCTCCATACCAACAGTTACACATCCATGGATTCAACCAACCTTAAACCAGGCAATAATGTGGTATTTACTATTGAAAAAATCTGCACATAAGTGGATTCAATCAGCTCAAATCCATGTTGTTCAAGGGTCAACTATAACTTGAAGCCAAATACTTATCATGTCATGGTTTTTAATTAATGTTGTGACACGTGTACAACAGGTGACTGCATTTACATTGTGTATATATTTTACATTTTTAAGTATTCAGCTTTTGGTATTTATTCAGATTTATTTGTGCTCTGTATAAAAGCTTGCCATTTTGATCTTCTGTTCAGTGATGCTAAGTGGCTCCCTGTCACATGGCAAGCCCTACCAAAGAAAGAAGAAAGAGTCTCTCTTGGGAAAAACATGCTTCTTGGTTTTTTTCTCCCTCTCTTCCTTCTTCTCTTCATTTCTTAAAGTGCTGCTAAGTCACTTCAGTCGTGTTCGACTCTGTGTGACCCCATAGACGGCAGCCCACCAGGCTCCTCCATCCCTGGGATTCTCCAGGCAAGAACACTGGAGTGGGTTGCCAACTTGCTAATGGTAGTTATAAATGCAGTTCTGACTGCTAGAAACCATAGCAAAAAGGAGAGAAGTGCTACCATTTACATGATTCATCATTCCTATATGATGCTGTTTTGGTTGCTAATGAGAAACATTACTGAGAAAGCACAACAGTTATTCTTTAGAGGAGAAACAGAGTCTTAAACCAAGGTGTTCCTACTGAGTAGAGGCAGCGCGCCAGCAAAGTATACTGGAGTCAAGGCTGGGAAGAGGCCACAGCTGAAAGAACAGACCTGTGGCTACCCAAGGGGGCGGGAGAGGAAGAGCGCGGGACAAACTGAGAAAGTATCACTGAAACGCATACACTGCCATATCTGAAATTAGATAGCCAGTGCAAATCTACTGTATGATGCAGAAAGCTCAAATCTGGTGCTCTGTGACAACCTGGAGGGGCAGGAGGTAGGAGAGAGGTTCAAGATAGAGAGGACATATGTATGCCTATAGCTGATTTATGGTGATGTATGCCAACACAACATTGTAAAGCGATTATCCTCCAATTAAAAATAAATAAAATTTTAAAATATCCTTGGGTATATATTTGAAGGGAAAACAATAGGAAAATGATTCAAGGTGAGCTTTAAGTATTCTGAACTACAGGACTTTGTCAAAGACAAATTACGGCTGTAGAATAATCTGTACATGATAAACCTCAACAATACAGAATTAAAATGATTAGACAGAAGTCAAGAGAGAAAGTTGGACAGAAGGTGGAATGGAACCGCATATATGAATATGCTACTTTCCAATTAATCTATATTTTGTGCTCAGAAAAGAGTATTTAAAATCAATAAATCAAGTCATAGAAATGAAAGTGTATATTTAAGGATATAAACATAAACACTGAGGAAAATAATATATTCAATTAAAATTAGATAATTTTGAAGGGCAGAGGGAAAGGAGGAAGAACCAAATACTGAATATTTTCATTATCATTCAAATTAAGGAATAAATAACAAAATAGACGATTGTGTTAGATAATACAAATAAGAGAACGACCAATAAAATAAAAAATAAAAACCATCACAAAAAATAGAAAATCTATTTAAGATTTAAAAATCTATTTAAGATTAAAAAAACCCTGAAAAATAAAAAGAATCAAGATTAAAAAATAAATTTTCTCTCCATTCAATATCTGAGCTCTTTATCATGAGAAATCTTCAGAGCAAATTTTTGAATATTTGAACTTTTCTGCTCTTACTTAACTGCTCCCTGAACCCTAAATTTTGTGGAATCAGAGACTGTTAGAAAAAAAATTCTTGGAAAGCAGAAACTGTTTATGTGTAAAAACAGCAGGAAGAAAAGGATACAGACCTGGGTCACCTTTAGGACTCACACATGAGCTGAGGAGAAACACATGTCAGTGGGAAGAATTTAGTAGTTAAAAAAAAAAAGCATGGGTTAAAAAGCTTCCAGCCTTTAGAATATAAAAATCTCCAGTTATAGTCAATTACTATCCATGTTGTACAACAGATACCTTCTATTTTAGTTGCTAATAAAGGGCTACACAACTTTGGGGGAAAAAACATGGGTTATGTCTGAAGTCAGGCAGTAACTATTTCGGAGCCAGTTAAGCAGCCACGGCAGCTCGGGGGTGAGCATGGGACTTAGGGACTGCCAGGTTGACCACCCAAACACGGGCCAGGGCTATCCTCAAGGAGAATCTGCTGCAAAGTCACCAAAACTACTTTTTCCATTTTCCTTTCTTCAGGTCAGTTCAGTTCAGTTCAGTCGCTCAGTCGTGTCTGACTCTTTATGACCCCATGAATCGCAGCACGCCGGGCCTCCCTGTCCATCACCAACTCCCAGAGTTCACCCAAACTCATGTCCATTGAGTCGGTGATGCCATCCAGCCATCTCATCCTCTGTCGTCCCCTTCTCCTCCTGTCCCCAATTCCTCCCAGCGTCAGAGTCTTTTCCAATGAGTCAACTCTTCGTATCAGGTGGCCAAAGTACTGGAGTTTCAGCTTTAGCATCATTCCTTCCAAAGAACACCCAGGACTGATTTCCAATGCTGTTGTCTTCAGAGCCCCAACAAGAAGCAAAGAGACCACAAACTGACATAAGGTGTGTGTCAGATTGTCTGGAAAGAGATGGCTGCAAGGTTTGAGACACTACTTATCAAAGTTTAGGACTCATCAGGAACTTGCCCCTCCAAGCAGGGCCTGATTCACTGCTGGCTTTTCATCCTGAGTCAATCCATCCTACATCAACTGCTCTCTGCAATGAAAGCTCTTAAGGGAAAAATGCTTGTAATGCTTCTCCTATTTCTAAAATCCAGACCTCGTATTTCTTTCTTTCTTTCTTTTTTTTTTTTTGTTGTTGTTGTTCAGTCATCCAGTTGTGTCAGACTTGGCAACCCGATGGACGCCAGCACGCCAGGCCTCCTTGTCTCTCACTATCTCCCAGAGTTTACCCAAGTTCATGTTCATTGCATCAGTGATGCTGTCCAGCCGTATCATCCTCTGATGCCCTCTTCTCCTTCTGCTCTCAATATTTCCCAGCATCAGGGACTTTGCTAATGAGTCATCTGTTTGCATCAGATGACCAGAATACTGCAGCTTCAGCTTCAGTCCTTCCAGTGAATATTCAGAGTTGGCCTCCTTTAATATTGACTGATCTCCTTGTTGTCCAAGGGGCTTTCAGGAGTATTCTCCAGCACCACAGTTAGAAGGCATCAATTCTTTGGCATCTGTCTTTATGGTCCAGCTCTCAGAACTGTATGTGACCACTGGGAAGACCATAACCTTGACTATACGGACCTTTGTCGGCAAACTAATGTCTCTGCTTTTCAGCACACTGTCTAGGTTTGCCATCGCTTTCCTGTCAAGAAACAACTATCTTCTGATTTCATGGCTGCAGTCACCATCAGCAGTGATTTTGGAGTCCAAAAAGAGGAAATCTGTCACCACTTCCAATTTTTTCCCTTCTATTTGCCATGCAGTAATGGGGGAAGATGCCATGATCTTCATTTTTTAAATCTTTAGTCTTAAACTGGCTCTTTCACTCTTCTCCTTCACCCTCATCAAGAGGCTCTTTATCTCCTCTTAGCTTTCTGCCATTAGAGTGGTATCATCCGCATATCTGAAGTTGTTGATGTTTTCTCCTGTCTATCTTGATTCCAGCTTGTACCTTATAGTTAGTTCACAGAGAATACAGCTCATTGTATATAGCTCACTTATTCAGATTCTCTTGTCATTTTACTAAGTTCTATTTGTGTAACAGTCTTCTAGCTTGAGATCTTTCAGAACAGGCACTTATATTAACTCTTCCTGGCACATCATTTAGGTGCTTAACTAATTATATTAAACTAATGAAGGAACCCTTACATATTTTTATTTACCCATGGAGCAACTTACTTATAAATATCATAGATAAATCCAACTGCAAGAAAACAAATGGAGTTTGACATTAACATATTTTGGCTACCAAGCCTCGATTCCCCCTTCCTAAAAAGCACCAATTTCTTCAGAGGATTTAACTTTCCTCCATTGTATGCCATCTTCCTGAATGATGCCTACCTTCCATTATAAATGCTGGACAACAAATTGTCACATGACTTGGCCTGGTCAATCAGACGTCTGATTCTGATTCTTGAACAGCATATATTGATAGAGCAAATAGTTGGACATCACCCTTGATGCAGAAGTGTACTGATCACTTCTTCCTATGGTTGGCCATTGTTCCACTTCTTACCTCTACTAGAATTCTCAAAGTTATTTTTATTTGCAAGCCAAGACCCTCAGAATTTTCACCTTAATTCTTTGAACCTATATATTATAGCTTCCCCAAAATTGCCTTTGAATATATTAGCAAGTTAGTTGATGCTTACAGTCAATAACAGTAGATATACAATAGCAAGGATCAAAATGAAATAAGAAACTCAATTAAATGAAACCAAATAAACCAAAAATCAGATGTTCAGTATGGCCTGACAAAATATTTGAATGCTAGACATTCTTATTTAGCCCTAAGTGTCATCCTAGGACCTCTCTGTTCCTTGATATCTGGGAAAAATGGCATGGAGTCTCTCAATTCTATACCCCATAGTAATCTTTCTCTCAGATTTCTGAAATTTCCCCAGGCATTTATATTCTTCTCCCATCCTGTGCTTTTTAGGGTGTTCATTCTCACATATTTATTCTCTCTTCCAAACTACATTTACCAAAACAGGAATGTCAGCCATCTCACCAACTTACACACACACAAACACAAACACTCCTAAAATATCTGTAGTATAGTAGGAGGCAATGTGATTTTATTACCTTAAGCAGGTTACTTAACCCCTTTGTACCTTAGTTACCACACATTGTAAAATGGAAGATTGTTTTAAAAATTAAACAAGATAATACATTAAGTTTATTATAGCTTATGATGACCTCATACATAATAAATATTCAACACTGATTTCCTAGCCAAGCTAGAAAATTCTGCTATAGAACTCAGTGCTGGAAGAGGTCAGTACACACATGATGAATTTTAAACCAAAAAAATATATATGCAACCTAACTCCTCTCAACATTTTACAGCCACCACACAACTAGATACATCACCTTCTGCTAAGCAGAATCCAGACTGTCCTTGGAATTTACTTTTTTCCTACCTCTCCCTCCTCTGGCTACTCATTTTCCTGTCTTCAGAGCAACTTAAAAAATTCCTCTCCTGTGCCAGGAACCCAGGCCGTTTGGCTTCTACCCTATATGGACACTTTACCAAGTGAAGACATTTCCTTACCAAAGTAAGAATTTCTGGTTTCTATTCTTCAAATAACAAAATTTATTCTATCTAGAATATGGGCTTTTGGACCCTAGTTGTCTTCATAGTACCCATGTGGATTTTTCCACATTTATTTATTAATGAATAGTTTAAACGTACAAAATATTCTTTTCCAGCTTTATTGAGATATAATTGACTTATAGCACTGTATAAGTTTAAGGTATACAGCATATTGAGCTGACTTACATATATCATGAAATGAATACCACAATAAGTTTAGTGAACATACACCATCACATATGGGCTTCCCTGTGGCTCAGACGGTTAAGAATCCACCTGTGATATATGAGACCTGAGTTCAGTCTCTGAGTTGGGAAGATTCCCCTGAAGAAGGGAACAGCCAACCACTCCAGTATTCTGGCCTGGAGAATTTCATGGACTGTACAGTCCATGGGGTCACAAAGAGCTGGACACAACTGAGTGACTTTCACTTTGACTATCTCATATAGATAAAAAATTAAAGAAATAGAAAAAAATACTTTTCTTTGCCATGAAAATTCTTAGGATTTACTCTCAAC
Source organism: Neotragus pygmaeus (assembly GCA_006410875.1). NCBI lineage: Eukaryota > Metazoa > Chordata > Mammalia > Artiodactyla > Bovidae > Neotragus > Neotragus pygmaeus. The sequence continues at coordinate 1,995,296 of SJYV01018899.1, read as the reverse complement.
AAGAATGAAGGCAGTTAAAAGATGCTAACCCCCAATTACAGGATAAGCTTAACTACAACATGATAAATATAATTAACACAGTTGTATAAAACTTTTCCTTAAGTAAAACTTACTTTTAAATTTTAAGTAAATGTATATTAGAAGAAAATTCTATTTCACTACTATCAGTGGCAAAATAGTATTAAGTTTAAATGTTAGTATCTCAGTCATGTCAGACTCATTGTGACCCCATGGACTGTAGCTCACCAGGCTCCTCTGTCCATAGACTTTCCTAGGCAAGAATACTGGAGGGAATAGCCATTCTCTTCTCCAGGGGATCCTCCCAATTCAGGAAAGGCAGATTCTTTACTGTCTGAGCCACCATTACTTGCCACTACAAGATTACCTTAAAATACTTACTTTAAAATAAAACAGATGTTCATGTGCCACCTAAAATCATCATGCATTACTAGTGACCATACATCACAATTTGGTAAATAAATGTCCTTTCATAGATGCCAAGAGTGTGGGCTGGGAAGGAAATGGGGGGAAAGTCTGTTGCATTTGCATATTACTAATACTGTGGGTAGGGAGGGGGAGTGGGTAAGGGTAAGTATATATTGATGGGATCAGTTTAGAAATCAGACAAAGAGGATGGTCCAGGGACAAGATTCTGAGGACTGATACCATCTTGTATCCTGCATTACAGTTATACAGCACCCAAGAGAAAGGCTAATGTTAATTTAATTAAATTCTATTCTGCTATTAGAATTCAAGGCCACTATAAATAAATGTTGAAAAAGTAGAAATGTCAGAGATCATGCTATCTGAATTACCCCAAAAGAAGTACATTTTAACCAACTGATCCACTTTAATACAGTGTCTGAAACTTAAAACAATTTGATAAACTTATTGCCATTGACATTGCTCACTTTGGCCTTTTAATTAATAAAAGTAAAATGGAAACACTTTAGATTCCATTATGCTTTCTCTGTTCAAATAATGTCCCAAACTTATAGAGGAAAATTAAACATGTGGCACTAGCCTAAAAATCTGTGCTAAAGTTCTAAGACTCTGCATCAAGTCAGCATGTTAGGTAAATAACAAAATCCATGATGCTTCCATTGGGAGAGTAAAATGCTTTATTGCTGAATATAGAGTCTCTGTGTACACCTAAGTGCACTAGAACATCACCCTATTTGAAATATAAGTAGCACAATGACTGGCTGATCAATAATTCCTATTAGGTACCCATCAGGTGTCAGGGATTATTCATGAGACATATTCGACCCTTAAGGAACCCCTGGGTTACAGCGACAGTACATCTTTGCAACTCCAGTCACATTACATTAGAGTTTCTGTCAAGATGTCTGACAGCTTCATTTTGTCACAGGGTTCTCCTACATCAAACACAGAGGCACGGTGCCCCTGATCTATACCTGAAATGTGCTTTCCTACAGATCTCAAATGAAAGAAAAACTGCTCCTGTGCTTGCATCAAGAGTGTATTTTTTGAGGATGTCTTCCAGCTATTGATATCAATGATATCTTCAGCCTCAAATGCCAATTCATAACATTTAAATCTTATTGAACACATTTTTTCACATTATTTTGTTGTACTGAATAAAACACAGCAAGCCTTTAAGAAAAAAATTTCGCCAGGAGCCATCCTATTATTTGATCTCCAAGAGTTGCAGGAAATTGTAGGAAAAGAAAACAAAAATAATTTAGCTTTATGTAACTATACCATGCAACCATTATGTCACACAATAAAATGACCTGGTTGATAAAAGAACTAGCAAACTAGCTCTTGTCACAAAAAGCTATTTAAGTATGAATCTAAAGTTTAGATACACACGTAAATATTCTTAAGGTATTTTTACCCCCATTTAAATAGATTTTCTTCCTTCCTGTTACAGAGATGAATATTTTCATGCAACAGCATCTCCTGTTACACTAACTTTTAGCATAGGCATCTGGAATCTGATTGTATTGATATATGAAATGCTGAAGAAAATACACATTTATTAACTTTGTAACTCTACCCAAACAGATTTTTTAGAGTTCAAATAACCACAATTTATAGCATGACATATATTAAAATGCAACATACCTCACATTAGCATCAAGTTTGTCCATTACAGGAAATAGGCATGGGTGAGTTGGATATCAGCGCCCACTGGGTACTATAACAGGGAAATAATAAAAAGGGGGTTAGACAAGGAGGCGATGTAGAAAAATAAAAGTCATTAAGGGAAAAAATGCCAAATAATCATTGCTTCCTAATAATTAAGACTTTTGTACAGTATTGGAAAAGTAATAAACAATATTCCATTAAAAAGTTATTGGCATTCTGAGATATGGCATAGATGAGTGCTGCATCAAAGAAACTCACAAATGAGTTTTTTTGCATTTGATTAATCTCCTAGAGATTAGAACATAAAGGCATTTCTTTTTACTCCATGTTTAATCTATTTGCTTATTATTTTTTGCTCTTCCCAGAAACATAGCTTATTTATATGATTTGCATTAGGACACCAGCTGGTGAAAACTTAGAACACTGTCTAAGATGGTCAGCCATCTTGTTTCCTATGAGAATTTTTCAGGTTGCTATTTTAAAAACCCTTTTTGAGGGTGGATAATAATATCTCTTTGAGATTCTATAATAGTAAACTCTTGATAACCCTCTTCCTAGGGAAAAAAAATAGGTGTGCATGCACACACATACACCTTTTCTGGGGAGCCCACAATTCCTTGAGGCCTTTCCATGAACCCCAGGTTAAGGACTCACAATCGAAGAGGAGGTCAACTTTCAAACTACTGATAATTCCTCTAGCACAGACCTTTAGAAGACCTTACACTCTTTAATGGACAGACACTCACTGATCTCCACCAAGTCAGTTCTCTGATCTGGCTGTGTAGTTTTGGTTCACAGAAAAATTCCTGTATTTCTCACCACATTTACTTCAAAACATGGTGAATCAGAGAACATAGGGGCAGAGGTCAGTCTATTTCTTTTGAGGTTACGCTGAGCAAGACCCTTTTTCTTCTAACAACATCATCTATTCAATACTTCTCAATAAACAGAAAGGATGGGAAGAGATGATTGCTGGGTTTACTTCTAGCTCTGATATTCTATAATTACATCTGCTGGCTTTCTAGTAAAATTTTACAGGGAAGAAACTGTAAATCTGTTTATGTACATAACAGAACCATGAAACTCAACCTGAGCCCTGGGATTCCTTGGTCAGCATGAACCAAACATATATGCCTGGCAGCCAGGAAAAAAATGACAGGCCAGTGTAAGAGGGTTCCCCTTTCTCCACACCCCCTCCAGCATTTATTGCTTGCAGACTTTTGGATCGCAGCCATTCTGACTGGTGTGAAATGGTACCTCATTGTGGTTTTGATTTGCATTTCTCTGATGATGAATGATGTTGAACATCTTTTCATGTGTTTGTTAGCCATCCGTATGTCTTCTTTGGAGAAATGTCTATTGAGTTCTTTGGCCCATTTTTTGATCGGGTCGTTTATTTTTCTGGAGTTGAGCTGTATAAGTTGCTTGTATATTTTTGAGATTAGTTGTTTGTCAGTTGCTTCATTTGCTATTGTTTTCTCCCATTCAGAAGGCTGTCTTTTCACCTTACTTATAGTTTCCTTTGTTGTGCAGAAGCTTTTAATTTTAATTAG
>SJYV01018899.1:1964319-1991553 GCA_006410875.1 Neotragus pygmaeus | reverse complement strand
GGGAGGTGGGAGGGGGATTCGGGATTGGGAGCTTGTGTACACCTGTGGTGGATTCATGTCGATGTATGGTAAACCCAATAGAGTATTGTAAAGTCAAATTAAAAAATAAATTAATTTAAAAAAAATAAAATAAAAAAATAAAAAATTAAAAAAAAAAAAGACAGGCCACCAGAGCTGGAAAGGACATAGATTTCTGTGTGTTCTGTGTGTTTTTTTATTCTTTGAAACCTATAAGATTAACATGGGCATCCACGTGCATCTGTGCATCTATGACAGTTATGAAGAAGGCTGAGCCTACAGGGCTCAATCCCTTACTCTGACCTCAAGCAAAACACCTCTGTCTACCTCTATCTCCTTTACATTCTGAATCTGGAATAATCTTTTATTTGAAATACATAAGTACAAAGCCCTAACTACTGAAGTAGTGAGCTTCCATCCTTTGTACAAATCTATCTAGAATCATTCCTGAAGTGAAATGATGTGTGTGTGTATCTATTTTTTTTCTAGGCAGACAATCATCAAGGGTTTACTAGATTGCCAAAGGGATACGATTACCCACTTCAAAGAAAGAAAGAAAGTGAAGTCGCTCAGTCGTGTCCAACTCTTTGCGATCCCATGGACTGTAACCCATCAGACTCCTCCATCCATGGGGTTCTCCAGGCAACAATACTGGAGTGGATTGCCATTTCCTTCTCCAGGGGATCTTCCCGACCCAGGGATTGAATCCAGGTCTCCCACATTGCAAGCAGACGCTTTTATCATCTGAGCCACCAGGGATAAGCCACCCACTTCAAAAAGAGCTTAAAAAACGGAAAATACTCATATTATTTTAATTATAATAATACTGTAACCTATTTCTGGTAGTTAGTCCTACGTCTTTGAAGATCAAAAAATAACAGATTACCATTCATCCCCATGTCTTAAAATACAGTCTATTTGCTAAAGATTCTCAAAGTTACAGCTTCATCCTAGGCCCTTCCCAGACTTGTATCACCTACCTGACATCTCATCTTGGATGATTAAAAAAGCTTTTCAAACTAAACTCATTTCCCACTTCAGCACAATAACTTGCTCCTCCCCTAGCATCCTCTATCACAGTAAATGACTCCACCATTTATCCAGTTACACTTTTTTTTTTCACACCCTACAATCAAACTCCCTCCTCTACTTTGAAAATGATTCCTCAGTCTGACTTTTTCTTTCATTACCTTCAAAACCACACCTGGTCCAAGCCACCATCTCCTTTTCGACCTGGTGTCCTAACCACTCTCTTATTAACTTTCGTAACTGGTCTCCTGCTGGCTCCACCATCATCTCTTCTCCCCACAGTAGCATTTTTGAAAGGGAAGTCAGATCATTTCTTGCCTATATAAAATACTAGTGGCTTTCTGTCACACTTAAAATAAAGTTTAAACCCCTTATCACTTTGGATTTTGCTTAATAGGTAAAATTCAAACTGATCACATGGGTCACAACTTTGTCTAACTCAATGAAACCATGAACCATACAGATAGGGCCACCCAAGATAGACGGGTCATGGTGGGGAGTTCTTTTAAAACGTGGTCCACTGGAAAAGGGAATGGCAAACCACTTCAGCATTCTTGCCTTGAGAACCCCGTGAACAGTATGAAAAGGCAAAAAGATATGACACTGAAAGATGAACTCCCCAGGTCGGTATGTGCCCAATATGCTACTGGAGAAAAACGGAGAAATAGCTCCAGAAGGAATGAAGAGGCTGAGCCAAAGCAGAAACAATTCCCAGTGGTGGATGTGTCTGGTGGTGAAAGTAATGTCTGATGCCGTAAAGAACAATATTGCATAGGAACCTGAAATGTTAGCACCATAAAACAAGGTAAATTGGAAGCGGTCAAACAGGAAATGGTAAGAATAAACATCGACATTTTAGGTTATCTGTGAACTAATATGGACTGGAACGGGCAAATTTAATTCAGAGGACCATTATATCTACTACTGTGGGAAAGAATCCCTTAGAAGAAATGAAGAAGCCCTCATAGTCAACAAGAGTCCAAGAAATGCAATACTTGGCTGCAGTCTCAAAAGCGACAGAATGATCTCTGTCCGTTTCCAAGGCAAATCATTCAATATCACAGTAATCCAAGTCTACGTCCTAAACCACTAATGCTGAAGAAACTGAAGTTGAACAGTTCTATGAAGACCTACAAGACCTTCTAGAACTAACATCAAAAAAAGATGTCTTTTTTATCATAGGGGACTGGAATGCAAAAGTAGAAAGTCAAGAGATAACCAGAGTAAGTTTGACCCCGGAATAAAAATGAAGCAGGGCAAAGGCTAACAGAGTTTTGCCAAAAGAATGCACTGGTCATAGAAAACACCTTCATCCAAAAACATAAGAGATGACCCCTACACATGGACATCAGCAGGTGGTCAATACTGAAATCAGATTGATTATATTTTTTTGCAGTTGAAGATGGAGAAGCACTATACAGTCAGGAAAAACAAGACCAGGAGCTGACTGTGGCTCAGGTCATGAACTCTGTATTGCAAAATTCAGGCTTAAATTGAATAAAGTAGGGAAAACCACGAGACCATTAAGGTAAGATCTAAATCAAATCCCTTACGATTATACATTGGAAGTGACAGATTCAAGGGATTAGATCTGATAGAGAGAATGGCTGAAGAAGTATAGATGGAGGCTCATGATATTGGACAGGAGGCAGTGATCAAAACTATTTCCAAGAAAAAGAAATGCAAACATGGTAAAATGGCCATCTGAGGAGGCCTTACAAATAGCTGAGAAAAGACAGAAAACAACAAAATTCTGTAAAACAATTAACCTTCAATTAAAAAATGAATAAATTTCTAAAAATTAAAAAAAAGAAGAGAAGTAAAGGGCAAAGGAGAAAAGGATTGTTACATCCATCTGAATGCAGCGTTCCAAAGAATAGTAAAGATAAGGAAGTCTTCCTAAGAAATAGAGGAAAACAGTAGAATAGAAAGACTAGAGATCTCTTCAAGAAAATTAGAGATATCAAGGGAACATTTCATGCAAAGATGGGCACAATAAAGGACAGAAATGATATGGAGCTAATAGAAGCAAAAGATATTAAGAAAACGTGGCAAGAATACACAGAAGAACTACACAAAAAGATCTTAATGACCCAGATAAACATGGTGGTGTGCTCGATCACTCACCCAGAGCCAGACATCTAGGAGTGTGAAGTCACGTGGGCCTTAGGAAGCATCACTATGAACAAAGCTAGTGGAGGTGATAGAATTCCAGCTAAGCTATTTCAAATCCTAAAAGATGATGCTGTGAAAGTGCTGCATTCAATAGGCCAGCAAATTTGGAAAACTCAGCATTGGCCGCAAGACTAGAAAAGATCAGTTCTTATTCCAATCCCAAAGAAGAGCAATGCCAAATAACGTTCAAACTACTGCACAATTGTACTTATTTCACATGCTAGCAAAGTAATGCTCAAAATTCTTCAAGCCCAGGCTTCAACAGTATGTGAACCGAGAACTGCCAGATGTTCAAACTGGATTTAGAAAAGGCAGAGAAACCAGAGATCAAATTGCCAACATGTGTCAGATCATAGAAAAAGCAAGAAAATTCCAGAAAAACAGCTACTTCTGCTTCATTGACGATGCTAAAGCCTTTGACTATGTGGATCACAACAAACAATGGAAAATCCTTAGAGATGGGAATACCTTACCTGCCTCCTATAAAATCTGTATGCTGGTCAAGAAGCAACAGTTAGAACCAGACATGTAACAACAGTCTGGTTCCAAATTGGGAAAGGAGTATATCACGGCTGTATATTGTCACCCTGCTTATTTAACTTATACGCAGAGTACATTATGCAAAATGCTGGGCTGGATGAAGCACAAGCTGGAATCAAGACTGCTGGGAGAAATATCCACAACCTCAGATATGCAGATGATACCATCCTTATGGCAGAAAGCAAAGAGGAACTAAAGAGCCTCGTGATGAAGGTGAAAGAGGAGAGTGAAAAAGCTGCCTTAAAACTCAACATTCAAAAAAATAAGATCATGGCATCCAGTCCCATCACTTCATGGCAAATAGATGGGGAAACAATGAGATACTTTATTTTGGGGGGCTCTCAAATCATTGCAGATGGTGACTGCAGCCATGAAATTCAAAGATGCTTGCTCCTTATAAGAAGAGCTATGACCAACCTAGACAGCATATTAAAAAGCAGAGACATTACTTTGCTAACAAAGTCCATATAGTCAAAAGTATGACTTTTCCAGTAGTCATATATGGAGGTGAGAGTTGGACCATAAAGAAGGCTGAACACCAAAGAATTGATGCTTCTGAACTGTGGTGTTGGAGAAGCCTCTTGACAGTCCCTTAGACTGCAAGGAGATCAAACCAGTCAATCCTAAAGGAGATCAGTCCTGAATATTCATTGGAAGGACTGATGCTGAAGCTGAAGCTCCAGTACTTTGGTGAACTGATGTGAAGAGTTAGCTCATTAATAAAGAGCCTGATGCTGGGAAAGATTGAAGGCAGGAGGAGAAGGGGACAACAGAGGATGAGATAGTTGAATGGCATCACCGACTCAATGGACATGAGCTTGAACACGCTCCAGGAGATGGTGAAGGATAGGGAAAGCCTAGTGTGCTGCAGTCTATGGAGTCACAAAGAACTGGACATGACTGAGTGACTGAACAACAACAACTTTATCACAATCTGATCCCAGCTCCTCTCCAATACCCCATCCACTCACTGCCTTTTTACTCACTGCTGCTGCTAAGTCACTTCAGTCGTGTCCAACTCTGTGCAACCCCATAGATAGCAGCCCACCAGGCTCCCCCGTCCCTGGGATTCTCCAGGCAAGAACACTGGAGTGGGTTGCCATTTCCTTCTCCAATGCATGAAAGTGAAAAGTGAAAGGGAAGTCGCTCGGTCGTGTCCGACTCTTTGCAACCCCATGGACTACAGCCCACCAGGCTCCTCCGTCCATGGGATTTTTCCAGGCAAGAGTACTGGAGTGGGGTGCCACTGCCTTCTGCATTGTACTCGCTGGTTTTGCTTTTTTCATTGACCATCAATGTAGGCTCTCACCTCAGGGCCTTTTCACTTGTTTCCTCTCCCTGGAATGCTACTATGTAGATCACTCCATTACTTCCTTAGGGACACAGCCCAAATGCCACTTTCCTGATGACTTAAGTAAAATTCCAGGCTTCATTTTCTGAAAATTTCTATAATCCACTCTATTTTTTCTTCTTAGTACATATGTTATATATACTCCTTTGCTTCTTTATTAGTGATCTCTCTCTCTGACTAGAATGTAAGTTTCAAGAGGGCATAGTTATATCTTGATCACTATTATAACATCAGTGCCTATAAAAATGCCTAACATACTGTATCTCCTTCATAGATATTTCTTGAGTCAACTAAGTAGTTAATTTGTTTTGCAAATGAGGAAAGTGAGGTTTGAGAGTTTGTGACTTTCCCTCTGGGAGGTAGTATATGAACCACTCCAGAATAAATATAATTTTTAAAAATATCAAAAATCAGTTCATCTTATTTATTTACTCTTTAGTATTAACAAATGCCAAATACTGTCCTTTTCCTTCTCCTTCAACCTCTGAGAATTTATTGTTAGATAAAGAGACTAAGAATCAAAGAGCTCAACTGACTTGCCAAAGTCACATAGCTAGTACTTAACCAAACTAGGAAGTGAATTCAGGGCTGGGAATTCTGAAACTCAAGCTTTATCTTGCAGTTCTTTTCATCCTATCACTCTTGCCCCCCACTGTTAAAAAGGGAAACTCCTCATGAAAGGGAACATTTTGCTTTAATTTTCTGCTGACCATTTATTTCCCCTTTCTCTGAGAATAATGCCTTGATTTTCCTTTGTGGAACCCCTCCCCTGCCTCAACCCCACTGATGAGCACATGATCAGGACTGGCCAATCAGAACAGTTCATTCTCTGGCCCCAAGGATTCATTAATTCACTGGCTAGACTGTAAAGCCAGCCCTGAGATATTTGCTAGAGTCTGTGTTTCTCCTGGTGTTGCTAAACTTTCAATTTAAAGCTGCTGGTGGCCAACGATGCCACTATGTGGGGAGAGTTTGTCTGAGATTGAAGCTAATACCAATGGAAGGCAGAGTTGTAACACAGAGATTGCCATATCCTGATGAAATAATTTGAGATTTAAAGTCTAGCAGTGTCTTATGTGGAGAAGGAAATGGCAACCCACTCCCGTATTCTTCCCTGGAGAATCCCAGGGACAGGGGAGCCTGGTGGGCTGCCGTCTATGGGGTCGCACAGAGTTGGACACGACTGAAGCGACTTAGCAGCAGCAGCAGCAGCAGCAATGTCCTATAACAATTTTGTACTTGAACTTCCCAATTATACTGAGCCAACAAATTCTCTTTCTTCGTGTGTAAGCCAGTTTGAGTTGGGTTCCAACCATTATTTGAAACAAAAAAAATTCTTGGAGATATACAGGAAAATCAATATTGTATTTGTATATAGATTAGAAGGAAGAAAAGCTAGAACTGAAAAAAAAAAAAATAGTTAAAACCTAGCTAAATTTGAGTCACTGAAACTGCATTTGGAAAATGTTACTACATGGGGAAAACTATATATTCATAGCAATGTACATTATTATATTTTGCTCATGGAAACTCAGTGAGCAAATTTTAAATGACTGCCATTTAACAAACCAGTGAGAACATGCACTTTGTTAGAGATAAAGGAAGAATAACAAAAGAGAAAATGGTGATCAGTACCTATCCTAAATTGATTCATTGATTACAGTCCACTATTTTTTGTCATACTTACCAGGAATATCTAATCAGAGCTGTGATTATAGGAATACCAGCTGCTGGGAAGAATGCTCAGAGTGACAGGTGTGTATAAGGAACCATGCTTTTATCTTGCATACTTATGTTTCTGACACCTTAACAAAATACTACCTAGTTAATTAAAAGCACCGTCAACTAAGTATCTCCCATGCTCATATATAAGCTATGTCACTTCTAAAATTTCTAATTCAAATTCAATTAGACCGTGTATGTCTGTGGCACACATGCATGTGTATGCATGTGTTTTAATGACAGTCATACTGTATCCTCATCTCCTTCAGAAAAACAGTCCTAGATTGTCATAACCAGGGGAAAAAAGCACAGCAAGTCCTGGGAAATAAGAGAAAGAGGAAGTCAAATAAACCCTTCTACCACGTGAGGTATTAATGAGGGTCTCAGTATTATCTCAGCAGTAGGAAAAGCTCAAGCCACTAATTATTCAAAACACTTTGTCATAAAAGTAAAGATACAGAAACATGCAACTCCATCAGATTCCTTGAAGCTTCTTTTCTTCATTGTATACATTGAGAATTATCTTTCCTTAAAAGGGGAGGAGAAGGAGAAGAAAGAGGTGATATTCTTCATGCCACCAAATGCTGATTCCATCCCTTAGTTTTCTGACTTACACATTTTAAATAACTAAAGGGCAAACCCTGAAGGTAAGCACATCTCATCTTTACCTGTGTTCTTTTACTGAGAATACTCTGAAAGATTGCTGTGGAACAGTTGTTAATGGTTAACACAAGGTGTGTAGTTGCATCTCTATGAGAAGTGTGAGTACAGGACTCACCTGTAAATAGTCCTCACCTATTAGAGTGAAATATCGATGTAGTTTGGTGCAGTGCCAACATCTGCCAACTTGGAGCAATGTCATAACTCAGCTTGCTCTGTTGCACTTTGGTTTTTTTCCTTTGGTTTTGGCTGCATGAGCATATATTCATGCATAACTGTGCAAGGATTGACCACATTTCTTTATAGAGTATGCTTCCATGGGTTAAATTTCTACATCAAAGGGCATTTTCCAATACCTTTGTTTTGGACAACTGTCAGGAATAAGTAAAACATTATTTATTTTAATTGCCAAATTGAGAGAGGGAGCTTGGCACAGTGGAAAGAACACTAGAGCAGGAATCACTCAGCCTGACCCACTGCTAACTCACCGCTCCTATTCTTATGCAAGTTTGTTCATCAGTCTGGGTCTCAGTTTTCCCAACGGTAGAATCAACTGGGCCAGAGAGTACTGGACAGGGTGAGCAAAGGAAGAAACTTCAAGTAATTAGAACTTCTCAGAAGTTAAAGGAAATTTTGAAAAGGTGAGTTGCTTGCCATTGGAGGCATTTAGGCAGCATATGGGTAATTAAGGATATCTAAATGAAGGATATGATTCTGGTGACTGGTAAGGTTTCTTCCAGTGCTAAAACTGTAGCACTGTGATAGTCTATGTTAGTTCTGCTCAAATCCCCAGCAAGAGACCAAGTGTTTTGAATAATTTTCCAATTAAAACAAATGCATGCTCAATTCACCTATACTGTCTCAAACAGATTCCATCTCCTGAGCATTAGCCCAGTCATTTCTGAACATGCAGAACTAAAAGAGCACAGAAATGTACAATTAACTAAAGCCAGATATTTGCTAAGAGTTAGCTGTCAAATGCTTATTGTTTAGCCTCATTACCTCATTCCCCTGACCCACTACCAGCCACATATACCAAAACAGTCAGTCTCACCAGAATCAAACACACAAGCATTTTCCCCAAAGTCTTCTGCATCCCATGGTGATCATGATTTCCTAGTTACCTTCACTGTGAAAGAGACTCAGGGATAACCTAAAAGATTGCAACTGTGTAAATTCTCACTAAATGGAAGAAAAAAGTCCTCTCATTGGCTATTTACTAAGATTTTGTTTTCTGGAAAATGTTTGGAAAATGTTTAGGATGCTGGCTCAGAAATTTACTTCAATCAGGTGATCATACTCTCTAAAAGAATCCTACTATAAATTGGTTTAGTAAAAATTCACATTATTTGTTTATCTAGATGTTTGCTCCTTGGAAGAAAAGTTATGACTAACTTAGACAACATATTAAAAAGCAGGGACATTACTTTACCAACAAAGGTTTGTTTTGTCAAAGCTACGGTTTTCCCAGTAGTCATGTATGGATGTGAGAGTTGGACTATTATGTCAAAATGCTATTTGTGCCAAGGCATCCAGAAAGATTTGGTCTAAATAAAAAGCTGTCTCATTTCCATAGGTGAAAATCCATACAGATGCCGATTCAGTTACACTTAAGGGACTATCATGCTGATATATACAATTAGCATGAAAAATGGCTTTTAATCTTTTTTCAAAATAACTAAAAAAATATTCTTCCTAGATAAGTAAACATTCCTCAGCTGGAAACTTTAGTCTTTTAATTAAAAAACTAATACTGAAAACAGCCCTTAACCAATGAAAGACTATTAAGAGGCATACTCATTCTCTCTTTGGGGTAAAAAATGAATTACAGGAAATGTAAAGGAGGAACATGAACGTCCATTTCATGTAGAACTGAATGAAGTATATCTAAAGCAGTTCAAGAAATCTTTTTTTTTATAAGACACATATTCTCTACCACCACCAAAGAACATGATGAAGACACTGACATTACAAGAAACCCGATCCCAGTAAATGTGGATCTGGGTATTTCATAAAGAAAAAGATTCAAGGGTCCTTTATTTACATATTTACTTTTCTGACCCACTCCCACCACAGTCACAGGTTCTACAAGGAAAGACACAGTGCATGATCAGTATTTCTTGAATGAATGGCATGACATGATGTGAAACTTCCACTTGATAATTAGAAAGGGAATTAGACTTGTCTTTGAGTTGCCAAAGGGGAATCAGTGGGAGTCTCAAGAGAAGTTTGAGCCACACTGTGAGGTAGGTCATTTAACACCAGAGCTGTCCAATTATTGACCTGTAAGCTTTGGCAAGCAACAAGGTCCATCTCAGTGGGAGGCTCAACAGAAGCCAGAAAACCATCTGTCAGTCACGTTTGAGGGGAAGAGCAAGTTTTGGATGATTCTGAATTCTGATGAAATCCAGGAATGCAATGAAAGCAGAACTAAATAAAAGATTGTTTACTGTACAGCAGTGGTTCTCATGTTTAAGCATGCACAGGAATCACCTGAAGTCTTGTTAAAACACAATGGTGAGCAATAGCCTCAAGTTTCTGATTCGGTAGGTTTAGAGTGAACAATCTGCATTTCTAACAAGTCCTCAGGTATTGCTGATGCTACTGTTCTTAGATGACTCCTTAAGGTAGAACATAGATTTTGCAAGTATGGTTCTCATACCTCCTGGAAAAAGCACATGATATTAGGCAATAGGTGGACAGAAGTACCATTGGATTATGTGGTAAAAAATGTGGGGTTTTTTTTGTTTGTTTTCAATTTTTTTACTGATACTTACATTGAAGAAAAGGATTCATAGACAGCTTATTGTTGAGTCCTTCCTGATATTTGGTAATCTCTCTTTTATAATTACAAAAAAAAAAACCAGATCAGAGTCTCACAGTCTTCGTTTGAAGCACTGCTGTCTTCTGGGTCCTCCTAAGAAGCAGATCTTGAAGTGAGGGTTACAGAGATGCACATAGTTTATCTGTCAGTTGCAGGTACACTGGCAAGGAAGTAATGATACAGGAGAGAGGATGAAAGGCAGCTTCTTAAGGTACTGAAGCTTAATCCTACTGGGAAGTTCTGGGAAACAATATAAAACATATGCCTCAGAACTATCCTGAACAAGTAGGGAGGAAACTGGGGTACTGATACTCCCACAGCCATTAGGTATTGCTTAAGAGCCATCCACAGGCAGACATGGATTCCTAGGCACCGTCAGTCATTGTGCTTGTAAAAAAGGTTGATTTCAGCAGACCAAGGGCAGCCCTCCAAATATTATGTTGGTTCATCATTGTAAGTCAGGATGGTATACACAGAAATGGTGAGAGGATCTGCAGGAAAATGGGAGGAAGAATTGATAGTATCTGCTCCAACTATTTAGCTGAAATCTAATATGTTGCTTTGGGTGTTTTTTGCATTTTTTTTTACAGTTACCTTCTATTTCTTTCAACTCATACTGGTTTGCACTTATGCTTTTTTTAATCTGTAAAATAAATTTATCTAAGGAAAACTAATTGATCTAAAGAAAAGTGCTATGCATATAATGCTCTAAATGCTTGCAAGAGAAGTAATCACAACAGTAGTTATTCCCAAATCACTGAAGTTTGGGAAATGCTAGCATAGCAGTTTAAAGCAGAAATTGGCAGCTTTTTGTTTGTTTGCTTGATTTGTTTTCTGTAAAGGGCCATTTAGCAAATATTTTAGGCTTCTTCAAGCATAAGGTCATCATCACAACTGCTCAACTCTGGTGCTACAATGTAAAAACTGCCACAGACAATACAAAAATAAATGAGCATAACTGCTTTCAAAAATTTATCTATGGACACTGAATTTTAACCTTTAACAATTTTCATGTGTCACAAAATTATTCTCCTTTAGATTTTTTTCAACAATTACAAAATGTAAAAAAACATTCCGAACTTGTAGACCAGTCAAAAACAGGCAGCCAGTCACACAGTTTGCAAGCCCCTGACTCAAGGCATTAATTACCACTACGCCTTTGACAAATTGCTTACTTTCCTTAGCTTCAGTGGCTTCATCTGTATAATAGTGGCAAGGGTAATACCAATGTCACAAAGTTACTGCAAAAAATAAGTAAATACTTAAAAAGCAGGTGCCCAGAGATTTCACAATATAATGTTAGCCAGCTACTGTAGCAAGGTTCGTCTCCAGTTTGGCAGTGCCTCAGTCATTGGAGTCTGAATGTTTCATACTCTGCTTCTCCACAAAGGCAGCTAAGTATCTGGGGGCTGATCTTCCCTACTTTGAGATATGGTTTCAGAAATTATTCCTCTTCTCTATAAAATAGGCCCCTGAAACCTGAGCCTGGAAATGCCCAAAAGGTTTTGTCACCACTGATTTCAGAGGCCTGGAATTGGGAGCAGGTCAAGCTAAAATTTGCATTCCATCAAAATTAAGCTTCCAAATTAGTATTTTAGATCTTACAGTATTATGTTGCTGACAGTAGTGGCTCTCAAATATTAGAATACTTAAAATCACTTGCAAAACTGAAGGTTTGAGTGCCTCATTCAAAGCATTTCTGAATCAGTAGGTCTAGGAATCTGCATTTTAACAAATGTCTCAGTGATTCTGGTGCAGATGATTCATGGAGAGCAGTTTGGAAAACACATCAAGGCTGGACTGCAATCCACCAGGTAAGCACACCCTTCTGAAATCCTCTTTCATTGTTTTCCTATATCTGTTTAAATACCTCATCAGCTGAGAAACCAAGATTACAGTATTTGCTATGCACGCCGAAAGAAAGATCTCTGCCAGCATGTTTATCTCTTCTGTCTCCACTCTTTTCTAACTCTTCTAAACCTCTTGGAGTAGAAAACAGTATATACAGAACTCTCTCCTCCAGATATCATGTGCTGATTAGCATATACAATTAAGTATGCCAGTGCAATCTCAAAGGACATGTGCTATTTAGAGCTTAGATGCAAATTCTTGAGCAGAATCTGCATCTTTACTGGATTGATAAGATGTTACCTCCCAAAAGGCTGCTGCCCACAGTTTTCTACCAGTAGTTTGCAAACAAACCTCTTGGAAAATGTAAAATTAAACTGTAGATTTTAAAGGGGTCCGCTTAACACAGACAAGATTTCTAGGGTAAGAAGCAGGAGAAGAATAATGTTTCTATAACTGATATTTGTTTAATACATAGTAAGGACCAAATTCTTCACATGCATTACCTCATTTCATCTTCACATCATGCTACAAAGGAGTACTACAATTATCCTATTTCACAGATGAGAAAATTGAGGCATAGAAAGAAGATATTATCCAAGGCGACACCATAGGCCAGACCTTTCAACCATTAAGTTATCCCATGAAGGATCCAGATCTCAATAGTTCTCCGCCTCAACTTTTGCACCTCAGTTTTATTAATTGGTTATTTGTGTAGCTCATTAAAACCTACAAGAAAGTCTACTGACACTTGAAGAGAATGCTTTTTTAAAACAAAGCCCAACTTTGCTCATAGCAGTATGTGACACTAAGTTCCTCATTTTGTTTCCATAATCCCCAGGTCTCCAGCTGTTCAAGGTAGTTTAGATATCCAGCCCACCTGTCTTGCAGATCTGCTATTACTCATGAAGTTCAAATAGGATAACATATGTGAAACTCCTCTGAACACTGTAAAAAGTTATCTAAAATGATAATTTCCCAGCCTGTCATTTCCACAAATTATTTTTAAATGTTGAGAAGGAAGAAAAAGTGTATTAGTTCTGCAAAATCATTTGTGTCAAAAATCAGATTTTCCAGAGATTTTGTAGGTTGTAAAGCACCAAATCTGCAGACATTTGTGGAGCAGAAGAAACCCTGCTTCTACATGGAAAGTAGTTTATCATGTACTGTTTAAAGTAGTTTAAAGTACTGTTTATCACGGTTCAATGCAATGGAAATTTGGGGAGCTTGAGAATCAGATGACCTGGTGCTAGTCATTGCCCTGACACTAAGCAACCTTGAGTGAGTCTTTCTTTCTGCCCTTCCAGGAAATAACAGTACTACTTGGCAGTTAAGAAAATGGCTTGGGGGAGTCAGAGCTCCAGTGATAATCGACTGCCTCCTCATGAATGACCTCAGGTAAGTCATGTCACCTGTCTTGGTCTCAGTTTCCCAGTGATAAAAATGAGAATTAGAAACAACAGCTTACTTTGAAAAAAATTAATTGCTGAATGGATAGAGGAATGAAGTTAGAAATATGATAGTTTTTAAAAAGAAGTTAGTAAAATGTTATTACAGAACCTACTTGTATTTGGTATTTGGTATTCACTATAAGTATTTGGTATTCACTATACAAGTCTTTCAACTTTTCTCTTAAATATTTTTTTACAATAAAATATTGGGAAATAAACCCCCCCAAAAGGCAACAACAGGGTTGTTAGAAGAGTTGAATGAGATATAGAGCTCTCGGCAATGCTCATGGTAAGTGCCTGGCAAACTTTAGAAATGATTTACTATCCAGGTAGAAGATGGAACAAGACGATGGATTCCTTCAGCTCATACAATCTGTGAGCTAGAGCTGTTCTAGGTGAGCCAGAGACATGACATGCCTGAGCAGAATGAGAAACCAGGCCACATGGTACAGAGACCAGATGGACAGAGAGTCACTAGGATGCAGTCACAGAAGTATCAGAAACCAAGATAGAGACAGAGGGAAAGCGTAAGTTGCTCATTTATGTCCAACTCTTTGTGAGCCTACCAGGCTCCTCTGTCCATGGAATTCTGCAAGAATACCAGACTGGGTAGCCATTCTTGTCTCCAGGAGATCTTCCCAATCTAGGGATTGAACACAGGTCTCCTGAATTGCAGGCAGATTCTTTACCACTGAGCCACCCAGGCAAGCCCAGGAGGCATGCACAAATGAAAGCTGTAAGACCCTACACAGGGAAGGTCTAACATGGGTGAACTTGAAAATAAAGGCAAGTGGCCATTACTACATGTCAAATTAACATGCTTCTCTCTCAACTATCCCTTTGGTAGGAGAAATGCATCAGATTTAGAGTCAAACCAGAGTTCAAATCCACTCTCTGCGAACTAGGTATGTAACAACAGGAGATATTCACTCAAGCATCTTCTAGATCACTTTTAGTAGGAATACCTACCACAGTACAAGAGTGTGCCCTGGCAACCACTTTTCTGCTATAACCTTAGGCCATCATATCCTTTCTCTTGAGAATTTGAACCAAGAGACACAATCATGGGAATGTGTCACATTAACTGAAGAGCAATGGGGAAAAGATTGTGAATGCCTGAACTGAGTTCTCTGGAGATGATCTTCTTCCCATCTTTCCTGGGGTCTAGTTCCTTGATCTACAAGAAGCCTCAGTATCCTTCCAATAAATTTCACTTTTTGTTTAAGCAAACTAACGTGGCCTTTACTATATACAAGAAAATTATATATATTTACTAATACAATACGATTCAGTTCAGTTTAGTTCAGTCGCTCAGTCGTGTCTGACTCTTTTCGACCCCACGAATCGCAGCACGCCAGGCCTCCCTGTCCATCACCAACTCCCGGAGTTCACTCAGACTCACATCCATCGAGTCAGTGATGCCATCCAGCCGTCTAATCCTCTGTCGTCCCCTTCTCCTCCTGCCCCTAATCCCTCCCAGCATCAGTCTTTTCCAATGAGTNGCAGTAATTTTGGAGCCCCCCAAAATAAAGTCTGACACTGTTTCCACTGTTTCCCCATCTATTTCCCATGAAGTGATGGGACCAGATGCCATGATCTTTGTTTTCTGAATGTTGAGTTTTAAGCCAACACTCTCCACTTTTCACTTTCACTTTTCACAAAAGGCTTTTTAGTCCTTCTTCACTTTCTGCCATGAGGGTGGTGTCATCTGCGTATCTGAGGTTATTGATATTTCTCCCGGGCTTTCTAATAATACAAGAGCTTAAATTTCTAGGCTTTGTTTTCCTCATCTCTGCACAAACAAAACCTCATCTCTCTGTGACTGATGGAAAAATAAAAAATAATAGGTGTAACAACTCCACAGCACAGAATAAATATCCAATAAACATTATTTAAATTTCATCTGAGTTTCAGAATCACTGAATCTTTCTAAGTATTTGGAAATACCTTGTTTGGGTGGAGGATGTGTGATCCTGCAAAAAGAAACACACGCTGGCAGTCAAAAAGAAGGAAGGGTTGACTGAGTTTGAAATTTGGTTTTAAAGAAAGTTCTCTGATTGAAATTTAAAACAAATTAATCAGTTACCTATTACTGTTTTGACTTGAATTTCTGTTGGGTTTCTTCACTGGGCTGGTACTGATTTAAAAGGGAAAGGAAGTATAAAGCAATAGGAAATAAAAGGTGGATGCAGAGGTAACATCTTTTCGTAATCTCAGAAGGACTGGTCAGAAATTATTTGGCAATAGATAAGATTTTAAAGTACTTTTTATTTGGATTATCCTGTGAATAATGAGGATTTCTGTCACCCAACCGAGCAGTAGGTGGAAGGAGTGAACAAGAAAAGACTTGCGATCAGAAATATTAACCCAGAAATACCAAAGCTGAAAAAAAAAAAAGGGTTTTCTAAAATTCAAAATAAAAGGCTAAGTGAGAGATGTCAATTAGTCCCTAGTAGTTATTGTTCTTTAATCTTGGTGTATTAGTTCTTAGAAATCCAAATATTTAGTTATCTTAAAAATAAGATAACTTTTTGTTTGAAAAGTCTCAGTTAGGTGGGTCACGAGCTTTATTTGGTTATTAGGTCTTAACTATATTGTTCGCAAATTGTGGTCCTTGGACTAGCAGCATCAGCATCTTCTGGGAACCTGTAAGAAATGCATATCCTCAGACTCTAGCCTAGAAACACTGAATTAGAAACTCTAGGAGCAGGGACCAGCAATCTGTGTACTGATATACACAGTCCAAACTTGTTAGGATTTGCCTTGGTTCCTCAATTGGTAAAGTAATTGGTAATTGGTAAAGTAGTCATTTTTACTCTGACTGTATTTAAGGTTAGCCTTATTGATAAGCCTGTTTAGTGGCTTTTGAACTGTGGTGTTGGAGAAGACTCTTAAGAGTCCCTTGGACTGCAGAGAGATCCAACCAGTCCATTCTGAAGGAGATCAACCCTGGGATTTCTTTGGAAGGAATGATGCTAAAGCTGAAACTCCAGTACTTTGCCCACCTCATGAGATGAGTTGACTCATTGGAAAAGACTCTGATGCTTGGAGGGATTGGGGGCAGGAGGAGAAGGGGACGACCGAGGATTAGATGGCTGGATGGCATCATGGACATGATGGACGTGAGTCTGAGTGAACTCTAGGAGATGGTGATGAACAGGGAGGCCTGGCGTGCTGTGATTCATGGGGTTGCAAAGAGTCGGACATGACTGAGCGACTGAACTGAACTGATATCACATTTATATTTCTGTCTGTCCAAATGTATACCACTTTCTAATGCCCCATAGTATAAAAACAGCAAGCAGAATGGACGAATGAAAGGGCAGGCCAAGAAGAAAACAGAAGGAGCGAACTGATAAAAGTATGGCGACTTTATTTAGGTGATAAAATGGTTATCTAAAGTTTAGATAATAGAAAGGACTTAATGGGAAAAGAAATGTTTCATCCATTGTTTGCTTCCTCCTGCCATTCTTCCTTTCCTCTGAGCCCTTCTTCAATAATTTAACCAAGGCTGCCACCACCTCTCTCACTCTGCCTATGCCTTAGAGCTATTTCTGAATAACCTCAATTACAGAGAGACAGGAGAAGACAAAACAGGGAAGAAGTCACAATACATCAACTGAACACAAATATCGACCTCACAGTTTCTAACTTATCTAGAATCAGACTTGATTCTACAATTGAATTACACCATGTTTAAGATCCTTTCTACCCTGTGACATCAAGATCTCATTCTCAAAACGCAGTTTCATATGGAGGTTCAGAAGAAAGACTCTGGAGCAAACAGCCTAACCCCAGGTTCGCCGCTTTACAGCTGAGAGAACTTGGGCATGCTATTCCACTTCTCTAAGTTTGAGTTACCTCATCTCTAAGATGGAGGAAATAAAGTATCTCTCTTAAAGGATTCTTAATGCAGATTAAATGAGATTATCCATGTAAAGCATTTAGAGCTGTGTCTGGCACATAATAAGGACTGGATTAATGTGAGCTATTAGGATTATTACTATGTTGTCTCTAAAACGTTTCTCAGCCTTTAGCAGCATCTTGAGCATTTCCAGACATAGCAACAAGGCAGTGAGAAACCAGGAGAGATAAAGGTAAACGTGCGATGGTTGGCTAAGTTGGAAGCGAGTGGGAAAGCAGCTAACAACACAGCATTCCTCTGCCTATTAAAATACTTTGTTGTAAGATCTTTCTGTTCAAAGTCCCAAAACTTGTGTTTGAATTACAACAATCATTCTCAATAGGTGCTGGAGGGGGAAATTTGTCCCCAAAGGAGGTACTAGTAACATCTGTAGATGTTTTTGGTTGTCACAACAGGGAGTTGCTACTGGAACCTAATAATAGCAGAGATGCTGCTAAATATCCTACTATGGGCAAGTTAGTCCCTCATGACAAAAATTATCTAGCCCAGAACATTAATAGTACAAGAGGTTTGAGAAACCCTGAATTACAATGTTGTTTGAAGTTATTTTAATAAGACTTGGAACTTTTTAAAAATTTTCAAACAGCAATAGTATGGAAGATTCTGGCACTTGATGGGAGGCAGGGATAGGTAACCTATAAGACATTTTCATCTCTAAGACTTGATGTGTGTGGTAGACTCTCAACCACAAAACGAAGGCAACAGTACGTTTTCATTCTTTTCTCTTTGCCTAGTTCTTTTCCCTGAAGATAACCTGAATTTTTTTTTTAAAGATGGTTGGATACTGGAAGGTAACCATAAGGCATTAAAAGTTTCTAATAAAAACAAAGAACATCAATGATAAGCAGAGAATTTTAGAGCTGGGAAAAAGCTTGGATATGATTTAACAAATAGATTCTACTTGAAATCTTCCATTTCAAAGAGATTTGATCTAGATCACATAATACTCCAATCATCAAAAGGTCCAGATTCTTCCAAAGAATTTATTTATTAGTCACTGATAATATCAAGGTACTCCTCTATATGCATTTATTTGCATTTTTTCAATGATTACAGCCTATATCAGTCTCTATCTCTGGAAATCCCTGAACATGGGCTTCATCTGATTAGGTGCTGGCAGTGAGATTAAAAAACAAAACAAAACAAAAATATTGGTTCAATAGGTATTGAGGAAAAATGAATAAGACCTGCCTATTAATTAAGCAATGGCTGCTACTGATGA
Source organism: Neotragus pygmaeus (assembly GCA_006410875.1). Taxonomy (NCBI): domain Eukaryota; kingdom Metazoa; phylum Chordata; class Mammalia; order Artiodactyla; family Bovidae; genus Neotragus; species Neotragus pygmaeus. The sequence continues at coordinate 1,972,788 of SJYV01018899.1, read as the reverse complement.
ATAAAGAGGAAAAATAAAGAAGTGACTTCGGTTCCAGCCACAGTGACTTGGAGGATGGTGATGGTTCAATAAAAGATAGGAAAGTCAGGAAGAGGTTTGGGTAGTAGGTCATTTACACCGTGTTTCAGGTGCTGTTCTTTAGTCTGTGAAGCTGAAGCAAGAGATGAGGGGATGAACAGTGTTAGGGAGGTTTGGAAGAACTCAAGTGGAAGAAAATGTATTCAGTTTGGTGGTTACAAGGCCGCCATGGCCCCTAGAAGGAGCAGCTTCAGGGGCTAAATCAAGATAACTCAGAGGAACCAAGAGCATCACTGTCCTCTGGGCCTCAACAAGTGCTGAACTGAACACTCCCTGAGGCCCCCACTTGTCTGATGCGCTACAGTTCTCCTGGAGTTTAAGTAATGACCCACTCAGCTGTACAATAATAATTATAATAAAGATATTTCCAAGGTGGAAAATGATACAAACACAAAAGTGAGTTTAGGATAAGGGTGGCATGGAAAAAATATATGTAAGACAGAAAAATGACACAAGAATGATGTAAATACTTTTTACTATTTTTTTCCCTACACTCATCATTTCTTACTGGAGAGCTGCTCCTCAGAACTCCATGAGTCTCATCCCATGTCCTGACTTATTCCTTGTTTCTAGGGCACTGCATCCATCATCAATGTCCTTTCCCTTCATCACCTGGGCTCACCAGCAGCACATAGCAACTTCTCCTACCTCATCAGTGAAGCTGGGGTTCCACACAGGAGCCTAGGCAAACACCAGCCACTACCCTCAAAGTCACCCACAACTTTCTGACCCAAGGACTCCGTCACAGTAATATTAAGACAAGAAGAGCAAACTAGCCTAAGGCTCTTTCCATCAAAAGCCACTGCTTGGGTCATGCTGAACCTGTATCTTAAACATTTTTTATCCATTTTAACGAACCAATAGAAATCCAAGCCAACGTTTTCTCAGCATTGAACTCTAGGAACATGAGTTCATGCCATGCCTTTTCCACTTCTGCCAGCCACCACTTCCCTGTATCAACAGCCACTTCTTCCAAAGTGGACTAACAGCACAGTGCCAGACACTGGGTAGCAAGCTGAACAGAAAGGCATCTTAAACTGGGATTGGGATTCTGTGAAAGGCAATCGCACGAAGCTAGCCCTGGCAGCCACCACCAACACTTCATGCAGTACAGCGTGCCCACACACTCACGGTCACTCACACACACAGCCACACAGCCAGTCATACACGCTGGATATGCGTGTCTTGTTATGCACAGAGAGAGTTAGACAGAGTCCACTCTCCCCGTTATGCATCCAGTATCGTCCATACTGTCCACACTTGCACCCTGTCACACACACACGGTTTAGACGCGCAGCCTATGTTATGTCTCTCTCTCACACAAACACACATACATACACACACGCACACGTTATACTACCTCACAGAGTCAGCAAACACACAAGCAGTTTCACAAGTACTTACGTACCCAAGTGCAGGGCATGAGCCCCAACCCTACTGGTCCCATGCTGAAGGCATGTACTACACACACCAGCCAGCCCACCTACAGTCTGAGTCGCTACGCAGCCCATCCCTGAGCTAAAGCCGGGTCCCAGGAATCCAGAGTCCCCAGCCCGTCTCTGCGCGCCGCCGCGTCCCCGCGCACGCTTGGGCTCGCAGGGTTGTGACCCGGGGGCCCTCGCCGCACCTACCCTCGGCTGAGGCTAGGGAGCGAGGCGCCCCGGCGGACGGGAACGGCCACCCCTCGCCGCGGAGCCGAGCTTCTGCCGCCGCCGCCGCCGCGCTCCCAGCCGCTGCCTGCGCCCTCCCTGCCGCCCCCTCGGGTGCGGGCTCCAGCCCCCGCGCTGGGAGGCCGGCGAGCGAGAGGCCGCGGGCCCGCCTGGGGCTGCGGCGGAGAGCCCCCAGCCCCGGCTCACCTGAGCGCGCCGAGCATCGTCCTCCTCTTGGCTGACCGACGGTGGCTCCGCGGGCTCAGCAGCCCCCAGCCCGCATCCTCCCCGCGACAGCCCCCTCCGGAAGCCAGGGATGGCGGGGGCGCGGCCGGGTGCGTACGGGAGTGGGCGCGGCGGGGGCCAAAGGGACCTCACTCCTGGGGGACCGGCCAGCGGGCGCCCTCCCCGGAGACCGCTGCCCAACCGAGGAAGGTAGTCCTGGGCTGACTGCTGGCTCCCGGGTGACCTTGGACAAGTTGATTACCCTCTCTGAGTACCCACTCCTCTAGCGAGAGATGATAAACGGGAAAAGCGTAGGTGCCTGTGGTGTCCGTTCCAGGGGAAATCTACAGTCTACTTCCTTCTTAGCCTCTGACTCCTCCAGGGCACGGTTAGTGGGGAGCAGGGTTCAGAGTGAGATCCTTAGTCTTAGATATAAGGCATCCAAGTTTCCGGTCAGTGTTTCAACTGACTAGTCTTCCCAAGTGATCCTGCCAATACTCGTTTTGCTTCCATAATCTGGAGGAAGCCTATTCAGGCTTTATCAGTTTGTGACCTTGAGCGCGGGCTTAGACAGAAGACTAGCCCCTCTGCTCCCACATGTAAAATGGGGACCATAAATTCCCAGTAGTGTTGAGACTTACCAAAGCTCCTGCCTGCGTGTCACTAGTGCATTGCAATATCTGTGAGGAATCGTGACAGAATGGGAAACATTTTTCCTCAACACGTCTTTCCAAGGCCTCCAATTCCAGGGACAAACCATTTCAAGAATTAAGTCATTTAGGGAAGGGAAGGGGAAAGTCTTCCTTTAGTGAGACAGGTTGGGGGTGGGATNGGGATGGGGGAGGGTCGGGGGAGGGAAGTGGCAAAGGGCTATCGGGAAGATAATTCACCCCACTCCTCCACTTCCTGGACAACAGAGTCTTCGGGGAAGCTTGAAAAAAACAGAGGAGCTGTGATAGTAATTAACCTCCGAAAGCAAATAAATCTTTCCAGACAATCTTAAAAATTATTAACTTACAATTGTGAGCACAGCCCAAGTGAACGGGAAATTTAAATTGACCAACAAATTCATGCCAGAAACCTTTGAGCTGGTCCCTTTCTAAGATTCTCTCTGTTGATACTCCTGCCTCTTACTTCCTCCTTCTTTTGCCAACCTGATCCAATGGTATTTCTTCCCCAGCTTACTTGTACACTTTCTCTCACTTGTGTCTCTCTTCCCATCTCAGTCTCTCCCACCCTAGGTGTCTCTTCTTTACCTTCTTTGGGCCCTGTCTCTATCTCAACAGGTCTCACTCTCAGTCGTTCCCACCCATGATTTCTCTCCCTGGCTTGTATGTCTTATTTATTGATCATATTTATTGATCATACACCCCCCCCCATTCAAAATTTGAAAGTGGAAAAGTTGTCAGTTATTTCTCTAAAGATCCAAACTAAATTTACCACTGTATCACTTCCCTAAACCAAATATTCCTGATGAATATTCCTGAGGGCAAAGCCTGATTCATCTCTGACAACTGTACCTCCCTCCCCTTTTCCCCAGTTTCTAGTCAATCTCTTCCCATTTCCTAGATAGTCTCTCCTTACTCTGCCACAGGCAACTGTTCTTTCCTCCTCTTCCAATTGGACCAAATCAAGCGTAAGTTAAGGATCTTGAGATGAGAAATTGTCCTGGTTGCAAAGGTGGGCCTTTAGAAGGGTCCATGAAAGTAGAAGTGAGAGGCAGGAGAGGAGGTCAAGAGTGATGCAGTGTGAGAAGGACTTGGCCAGCTGTTGCTAGCCTTGAAGAAAGAAGGAAGGGGTCCCATGCCAAGGAATGCAGAAGCTGAGACATGGGGCAAGGAGACAGATTCTCCCTGAGAGTCTCCAGAAAGGAAGGCAGCTTTGAAGACACATTGATCTTAGTGCAATAAGATTCATGTCAGATCTCTGCTCTAGAGAGTTGTACAATAATAAATTTGAGTTGTTTTAAACCAGCAAGCAATTTTTTGGTATAGGTAACAATACAGCAGGAATAGGTAACTAAAACAACACGGCTCTTTTAGTTATGGTGTGTGTATTAGTCGCTCATTTGTATCTGACTTTTGCAAACCCATGGATTGTAGCCCTCCAGGCTGCTCTGTCCATGGAATTCTCCAAGCAAGAATACGAGAGTGGGTTGCCATTCCCTTCTCCAGGAGATCTTCTTGACCCAGGGATGGAACCCTGGTCTCCTGCATTGCAGGCAAATTCTTTACTGTCTGAGCCACCAGGGAAGCCCTTTTTAGTTATGGATAAACACACAAATGCCTTGTCTTCTTATTAACAGCAATCCAAGATAGCACCTCTTTTCAGTCATCTTGGCATACCCAAACCTTGTGTTTCAAGCAATCTGTCCCCTGAACATTTGCTTTTCTTTTCGTGTCTGTACCAGTGCTCACAGTGTTGTCTCCAGAGTGCCTTCCTCCAGATGCTGCCTGACCTACCTCTCTTCAGTGCTCATGGATTCCATGGAACTGTTTGTGATCTCTCCCTTCTCTGATTCTCCAGAACTCTGATTTTTCAAGGTATATTCCATTTCAAGTGGTGCTTTCTAAGGGGAGAAAAGGGAACAAGAGAGCAGAATGGAGTTTACATGCACAGGTTGAAACTGCTCCAGGTTCTCTCTTCCCACAAGGCTTTTTCCTCTCTCTGCTGCAGCAGTTACCACCACACTGTGTTACTATGAGTTGTTTACGGGTCTGTTTGGCCACTGGATGATGAGTGCCTCCAAAGCGGACACCACGTCTTACTTCCCTTTCTGGGTCTTAGCCCCTAGATCCATGCTTTGGCCACTGGAGGATGAGTGTCTCCAAGGTGGACACATCTTACCTCCCTTTCTGTGTCCATGCCAGGTACACAGTAGGAATTCAATGACTATTTCTTGAATGAATAGATGATGAGAGCAAGTGCAGTGTCTGGTTGTATTGAACAGACAGGACTATTAATAATTTTTTCTTGCACCATTTGTCTCTATTTAGTTGGGCTGGTCATTTGAAGCACCTCAGTTAATGCGCTAGGGTTTTAAATGGCACTGCTTTGATGCATAGCTTAAGCATAGACTTTCCTTTTCTTTGTTTTATTTGTTCTTGTTTTGCTTTTTCTAAAGAAGACTCCCACCATAAAAGTTTCTTTTTATCAGCTTTATTTAAAAGGTGCTACTATTATAAGTAAAATTATTATAATCATACAGGCTCTTTGCCCCAGCAATTCTACTACTAAAAAGGTATCATAAGGATAATAAGCCTATGTACACAAAGGTTTACCTAAGAGCATGTTCAGTGTGGGATCTTTTATAAGATTAAGAAATAGCCCAAATGTAATGGTGCTGTAGTAATGTGTAGTCGCCCAGTAGGGTCTGACTCTTTGCTACCCTATGGACTGTAGCCCTCCTGGCTCTTCTGTCCATGGGATTTTCTAGACAATAATACTGGAGTGGGTGGCCATTCCCTTCTCCAGGGGATCTTCCCAACCCAGGGATCGAACCCAGATCTCTTGCATTGCAGGAAGATTCTTTATCATCTGAGTCACAAGGAAGTCCCCAAAATGTGATGAGGGATTATCTAAATAAATTATCTCTACCATGAGATACCATTCAATTATCAAACATGATTTTGTCAACTGATATTTAGAAACTTATATAGAAAGATGTTTGTGAATATTTTTATATACTTTTCTATGTTTATTTTTATTTTCTAGCCACCATATAATAAGCTTATATCTAAAACTTAGGTTTAATTGTTATTTTTAAATAGTTTTGCCTCCAAAAGACAAATTGCATAAAACTTTAGTATTTTTCCAAATTCCAAGAAAACTCATTTACAGATGAAATTCAAATTCTCTGGCTATGACAAAAGCAGCGTAAAATCACAAAGGCTTGAAATATAACTCATTCCATTAATTCATTCACTCTAGGAACATTTATCGTACCATCTCAATTAATGTCTTTGACAACAAGCAACAGAAAAGGACTCTAGAAAAGTTAAGCAAAAGGGAAATTATTGGAATGTTATTTAGGGATGCAGAATTGCTGAGATTCTGGAAGCCAGGCTTAGAGAAGCAGGTACCAGGAGAGCTCCAAAGAACCAAAAAAGAAGAAAGGTAAGCCCCTGGTTCACAGAGGAACTCCATCAGGACCATGTGCCATCCCCTATGGAGCGGTGAATGGCCTCTACCAGTTCACCATCCTTAACTCACTCAACCAAGTCCAAAGTTACTGGTAAACACACCACACAGGCACAAGTTATCTTTGCATCTGCTCCTTCCCCTGTTCTGAATCAGAGACTGAGGAAGGAAATATCCAGTCCCTCCACAAAGACTACAAACAGGAGGGGAAATTTCATATCCCCGGTAATTTGGGGGTATTGTTAGGAAGGCAGAATGGAAGTTGACAGCCACAAAATAGTAAATGATCACTCCAAGCCCCTGAGATGTGCCAGGCATCCTTCTAGACTCTCTTTCTCTACTAGTGCTCATGCTACTAGGAACCTCTGGTACAGAAATACCACTCAGGGGAGATTTAAGAAAGCTTTGATTTATTATTTCACTTATAAATGTGAAAATGTTAAGATTTTCTATTGTTAATTTATTCTAGTCTGCAGGAAAAAAAAATACTATTTTCTTCTTCTAGTTGTCCACACTTTGCTTGGCTGGTACAAAAGTCCTCTTATGTATTTATCCCATAGCAGCCTACCACGGACTGAAGCATCTTCTCAGCAACACAAAAATTTGGCTCTGGGTTCCTTAGCTGCAAGGTGGAGGGGTGTGTGTGTTAGAGAGAGAGAGAGAGAGAGAGAGAGAGAAGGAAAGTAGGCAGAGAACAAAGAGAAAGGAACAAAGAAGATAGAAATCAAATTCCAAATCCAAATTACTGAAATAAATCAATGCTTCTCTTGAACTCACAAACTCGAAGTCTGCATACCTTCCATCCACTTAAGAGCTCCTAAAAATTTAAACAGTTGAACAAAGAGTTTTAATGCAGCTGCAAAAGAACGGAAACCAAACTGTGAATACCTTTCCCGTAATGAAGCCAGGGTAGTTGCCTTCATTTTAATAAACACCACAGAATAAATCCTAGAACAAGACACTGTGGCATTATCCTATGTCAAGAAACAACTTCTAACAAAATCTCCTCTAAATTAAGTTGAAAGTGGAGAAACATTTTAGCAATCTGTTGTTGGTAAGAATCAAATCTCCCAACAGAGGGTTATGTTTATTCTTACTTTGCTACACACCCTGGAGTGTATGATTATCTCCTACATCCCCTAACCCAAAGCAGACCTGTTGAGCAAGGGTTGTTGCTCAGGCTCCTCAACTCAGGCTCCAGGGAGGTTTTGTCTTGAGCTTGCTTCCACTTCTAGCCCAGCTCACATGCTCTGCTCTCCCACTGTATTCCAGCCATCCTGGGCTCTTGTGTCTAGTCATGCATGGCTCTCTGGTCTGGGGACCTCTGCATTGACTGTTTAATAAACCTGAAATGCTTCTCCTCTGGTCCAGCCTTTTACAGAGAGGCTTCCCCTTGACTGGCTATCTCCATCCTATTATTTTCTGTTCTGGCACTCTGTTTACGTCACCCATAGACCTCATCTCACTTTGTAACTTTTTTTATTTTTTTAACTTGCTTACTCTCTGCCTCTCCAATAAAACATAAGCTACTAGAGGTAAGAGACTCTGAACTTCAGGAAGAGCCCGGGTTAGAGTGGATACTCCTTGGTATTCACTCCCAAAATATGAACGGGACACTAGAATTTGAGACTGTGCTTTCCAGTGAGTCAGAGTTGCCCAAGAACCAAGGAAACCAAAAGAACCCATAACTCTGTGAATAAAAGGATGATCATTCATTTCTGTGAGAGGATGTGGCTTTGGGAGATAGAGACTTGTGTGTGGGAGGGGCTGTTAAATGGAAAAGATGGTTTAGATGCTCTGACATTATGCCTGCAACTGAAAGCAGATGAGGATCCAAAGGAGGTGAGAAGCTTCAGGTTGCCCCTAACTAGGAAGAGCTGCCCAGAAGTCAGTCTATTCCAAAAGGGATTAACAATATTAAGTAACAGAGTACAAGACCACAAAAATTCAAAGACAGGCTGTTCTTAGTAACTTGCTACATGTCAAAGTCTATTATGAACCTGCTTTCAGTTCTGAAAAGCTGGGTGCCTGAACTGGCAGAGAACAGAGGCAAATAAAAGTAGCCATGCAGAGTAATCATGTCCAGATAAGAGGCTGCTGGCCCTTTTTGTGCTTTGTTGTTCTTTGTCCTCTAGTCATTCTGATATTGTTGGGTTTAATCTATTTATGGCCATTAACTAATCCATGTTTTATTATTGATAAAAATCAAATAAATGAATATTTCGTCTTTGGGAAGGAAAACTGGAAAAAAAATTTTTCCAAGAACAGCCAAGTCACAGGAAAAACATAAGTGTGATCTGCCAGGTAAAACTCTAATGCAACTGAAATTGTACAACTTTGTTTTAAAATGTCTATGTAGTAAAAATTTACTGTGGTT
>SJYV01018899.1:1932808-1960854 GCA_006410875.1 Neotragus pygmaeus | reverse complement strand
ACTGATTGGATCTCCTTGCAGTCCAAGGGACTCTCAAGAGTCTTCTCCAAAACCACAGTTCAAAAACATCTATTCAGCACTCAACTTTCTTCACAGTCCAACTCTCACATCCATATATGACTACTGGAAAAACCATAGCCTTGACTAGACTGACCTTTGTTGGCAAAGTAATGTCTCTGCTTTTGAATATGCTATCTAGGTTGGTCATAACTTTCCTTCCAAGGAGTAAGCGTCTTTTAATTTCATGGCTGCATTCACCATCTGCAGTGATTTTGGAGCCCCAAAAAATAAAGTCTGACACTGTTTCCACTGTTTTCCCATGAAGTGATGGGACAAGATGTCATGATCTTCATTTTCTGAATGTATTAAGTGCTATTGACTGTTGACTATTAACTATTAACTATTGACTATTAAGTGTATTGACTATTTGCTAGTCAATCACTATGAAAGTTTAAGGAACTTGGTATTAAGATGACATGACATGGTTGGAAAGTGTCAGAGTCAAGGTTAGAATTAAGGCTGTCTGAATTTAAAGACTTTGCCAAATCAACTGTGAAATAAAAATCATAACAATAGTAGCAACACTATATAAACAATGTTAATTGCTGATGTGTTATATGTATTGGGCATTTATCTATGAAAACGTGCATTAGTCACTCAATTGTGTCCAACTCTCTATGACCTCATGGACTATAGCCCTCCAGATTCTTCTGTTCTTGGAATTCTCTAAGAAGGAATACTGGAATGGATTCCCATTCCCTTTTCCAGGGGATCTTCCCAACTCAGGAATCAAACCCAGGTCTCCAGCATTGTAGGCAGATTCTTTACCATCTGAGCCACCAGGGAAGCTCAAAGTATGTGTTAGTCACCTCAGTACTGTGTCACTGTTTGTGACCCCATGGACTATAGCCATCCAGGCTCCTGTGTCCATGGAATAGTCCAGGCAAGAATACTGGAGTGGGTTGCCATTTCCTTCTTCAGAGGATCTTCCTGACTCAAGGATTAAACCTGAGTCTTCCATATTGTAGGGGGAGTCTTTACTATCTGAGCTACCAAGGAAGCCCAAAGCATGTGTTTGTCATGTGTGACTCTTTGTGACACCATGGATTATAACCCACCAACCTCCTCTGTCCATGAAATATTTCAGGCAAGAATCAGACTGGGTTGCCATTTTATTCTCCAAGGGATCTTCCCAACCCAGGGATCGAACCTGAATCTCCAAATTAAAGGACACTTGCTCCTTTGAATAAAAGCAATGACAAAACTAGACAGTGTATTAAAAAGCAGAGACATCACATTGTCAACAAAGGTCCGTGTAGTCAAAGCTATGGTGTTTCCAGTAGTCACGTATGGATGTGAGAATTGGACCATAATGAAGGCTGCATGCCAAAGAATTGATGCTTTTGAATTGTGGTGCTAGAGGACTCTTAAGAGTCCCTTGGTCAGCAAGGAGATCAAACCGGTCAATTCTAAAAGAAATCAACCCTCAATATTCATTGGAATGACTGAAGCTGAAGCTGAAGCTTTGGCCACCAGATGTGAAGAGCTGACTCACTGGAAAAGACCCTGATGCTAGGAAAGGTTGAGGGCAGGAGAAGAATAAGACATCAGAGGATGCGATGGCTGGATGGCATCACCAACTCAACGGACATGAGTTTGAGCAAATTTCAGGAGACAGTGAAGGACAGGGAAACCTGGTGTGCTACAGTCCATGGGATCACAAAGAGTTGGACATGTCTTAGCAACTGAACAACAACAACACTTAAACTATCTCATACTATTCCAAGAACTATTAGTCAGAGAGAAACAATAAAATCAGGCTGAATTTTTGATGCATGAGAAAGCAAAACAGGGGCCAGGATATTATGGATAAACAATCCAGCTTGATGTTAAGACTATCTCAACATTTGGAGCTGTCTAGCACTGTAGGTACCAAAGTACAGGCTGAATGCCATCTGCCAGCAATGCTGAAACAAGAACTCCTGTTCCAGATGCAAGGTTCAACATCACCTCTGCTACTTCCTCAGCTCACTGATTTTCTTCTGTCGAAGTTTGAAAAGCTCAGTCTCTTTTGCCAGCACCTTCTCTGGCTAACACTTAAATGTCAAAACTTTTACTCTTCTTTCACTTTCTGTAGGCCCCTATACTATTCCATCCACTGTGTTTGCTTTTTAATTATCATCTGTAGCAGTGTGCTAACAGGTACCAAACTCCAGCCCAGAATTCTTTTCAGAGCTCCAGTTATAACTCTTGAATGTAAGATATCCAGACTGCTGGTCTTGGGAATACTTGGTCTAATTTGGCCTAGATGACCATGGAATAGATCTCTCTATGGAAAACATAAAAAGAGGTGAATCGGTTTAAACAAGATCTTAGAAAACTTACAGAAGTGGTAACGGTATTTGGTGGTGTTTAAAAACAGAAGGATTTGAGGACTTCCCTGGCAGTCAGTGGTTAAGACTCCACACTTCTACTTCTCAAAATTTGATCCCTGATCAGGGAACTAAGATCCTGCAAGCCTTGTGGTATGGCAAAACAAAACAACAACAAAAACAAAAGGAGGGATTTTAACTTGAGTGGCACAGACTTGCTTCTTTGACCCCTGGAAAGAAACATAATGTAAGCATATCATTTGGACATTCATGGACAAAATAATATCATAGTGATTTAAGTGCTATTTTCAGCCTGGAAACAGTTAAGAACACTTAACTAAGATGGTCAGGCTGTGTATTTCTCAACTTCAATATTGTATGAGTAACAGTACAACTGACAAAGTTTGAGAGGTAAAAGTGAGAAGGTGTGGTAAATGTCCTTATTATACAGCTTGGAAATCAAGAGAATCCCTGTGATTAACGGAATGAGAAATGAAGGTTTAATTGTGTTATTTAAAGTTGTAGAGGTAACCACAGAAGGGATCGAGACTATGATATTGGGAGGTCAATAAACAACCACAAATGAAGAAATTAAAAAGTGCCCTTCTCTGACAGTAAAGTATAGATTAAAAAATCATGAAATGCTTCAGCCATCTCTGTCATTCTAGGCAGAGCCAGTCTAGGGGTAAAAACAATACATGAGGAGGATGAGCCAGAGAAATGAACAAAAGTCCAAATGATGCCATCATCAGTGGTATCATACTGTACTTCGGGCCATAGATAAACCTTGACTGACTTAGTTATGTAAAGCAATATATTTCCTGATTGCCTACACAGTATTCTTCATCTACTTCTATGGGCAATAAAATTTCATTCAGTGGTGCACTGATCCCATATAAATATTCTCAACCCCCAGCACTGGCCAATGAAATTTAAACAGATGTGCTGTATGGAACTTCCAGGAAGACTCCTTCAAGGTTCTTAATGTAGCTAGAGCATGCTGTGTTTCTTTTGCTCCTTCCTCCTTCCTGTTGTATGGATGGAGGAGCTTTAGCAGCAAGCATTTTGAAACTTTGGAAATGGAAGGTATGAGGAAGTGGGAAAATAACAGAGCCCAGGTCCCTGATGAATGTAGAGCTTAAATAGCAAAGACTGATTATATTTCTTTAGGCTTCCTTTTACCTAAGAAAATAAATGATAACGTGTTAAAGTTTCTATTAATTTGTATTTTCCACTATATTCAGTAAATCTATTCCTAACCAATATAGCTGGTGTTTCTATAATTAAAAAAATTGAACAATCCTGATAGATTAACTGAAATAAAAAATTCTCTTCTCTGGAGACCACTGATCCTCAGATAGTTGAAAAAGTAGACAGATGGCTATCGCTTTTCCTATAAGCACTATATTATTTGATTTTTGAAATTTTGACATAAAAAATTTAAAAAGGAAGACAATATAACAAGTCATGGAAAGGCCACAGAGTAAGAAGTAAACACTAAAATACATGATTTAAGGGAGCTCTAGGACTACCACATATGAAGATTAATGTTATATAGAACCCAGGAGAATTCTCCATCTAAGGGAAATTTTAAATTATGGAAGAAATCACTAGAAAGCATTGTGTTCATGTGTATGGTGAAGGTGAAGGTGAAGTTGCTCAGTCGTGTCCGACTCTTTGCTACCCCGTGGACTGTAACCTACTAGGCTTCTCCATCCATGGGATTCTCCAGGCAAGAATACTGGAGTGGGTTGCCATTTCCTTCTCCAGAGGATCTTCCCAACCCAGGAATCGAACCTGGGTCTCCCGCATTGCAGGCAGACGCTTTAACCTCTAAACCACCAGGGAAGCCCTGTTCATGTTTATACACACACATAAATATACTCAAACAGGTCTCATAGACTATTAAATGATTTGTAAAAATGTTCACAAAATAATATGGAGAGAAAAAAGTGGAATGCCTAATAGCACATTTAATAGCATCCTACTTGTAGAAATGACTGTGATACAGGACTAAAAATCTATGAGGAGTTTTCTGGTATTTCCCAAAATATTAGCAGCGGTTGTCTCTGGGTGGCAGAATCATAGTTCATGCTTGCCTTTTTGTCTTATACTTTTCAGTATTTGTCAAATTTTCTACATTGAATATATCTTATTTGATAATCAGAAAAAAGCAACATATAATACTTTTTTCCAAATGTGTTTAAAAATAATTTTTAATTAAAAGGAGTCCTGAGCATTGATAACATAGCTATTTTGGAATACCAGCTGGTATCAGTTGAATTGAGGGAGATTAAAGCAGGGGATGTGACCACACCTGGTCTCAGAGTGATGGGAAATGAAGCATCCTGGCCCCAAAGACTAACTGGGCTGTCCTCATAGTCATGCCAAGGGCCACACTCTGAGGGTTCAGAGCAGCAGGTATAGCCTGAGATAAAGCTGCTTAAGCAGGGAGTGCAGCCCACATACTCTAAACAGACATGAACACAGGAGCACAGCAACTCACCTCCATGTAGGGGAAGATAGACCCAGGCAGCCAGGTTTTACTGTGGCTTCTTTCATCCTCCGGCCAGGAATGGACCAGGGAAAGTGGAGTCAGGAAGACAGAGGAGCACGTGACAGGGGCATGAAGTGGCACATGCTTAGGGCTAGTGTCCTTCTGCACACAAAGGTGATAACAAAGCCTGGCTCTGTGTGTTTTACGGCTTCTAGTATCTTTCTGATCCAGAAGGCAGCCTGGGTCATAAACCACCCTGAGGAGAGAACATGAAAGAAGGTACAAAGTTGATAAAGATATTCTCTCATATTGGCACCAGTAAGTACAATAAACTCCAGATTAAGAACACAGAGTCAAAGAGGAGCCTTTGAAATGAATTAGCCAATTAACTTTTAAATACAAAGCAAAATCATCATAATCTTAAGAGGAAAACGAAAAAAAATTTAAAGGTAAATATTTAATTTGAAGCCCCTTCTCTAGCTTCATTTTATAGTCTAAAAAATGAGATAATTAGGTAAGATCAACGTTTTTAAACTTTTGGTAAGTTACACAGTAAAATTACTGGAAGGGCATGATTCTAATATAAGATTGATGCCAGTTCATTAACATTAATCCTCTTGTTTGCACTTGTCATGAATAGTTTAAAGCAAAAATAAAAAAATGGGGCCTAACTAAACTTAAAAGCTTTCGCACAGCAAAGGAAAGCATAAACAAAATGAAAAGACAACCTATAGAATGGGAGAAAATATTTGCAAATGATGCTACCAACAAGGGATTAATCTCCAAAATATACAAACAACTCATACAGCTCAATATTAAAAAATAAAAATAAAAAAGTAATGCTCAAAATTCTCCAAGTCAGGTTTCAGCAATATGTGAACCGTGAACTTCCAGATGTTCAAACTGGTTTTAGAAAAGGCAGAAGAACCACAGATCAAATTGCCAACATCCGCTGGATCATCAAAAAAAAAAAAGGACAGAAAACCTAAATAGAAATTTCTCCAAACAAGGCATACAGATGGCCAAAATGCAATGAAAAGATGCTCAACATTACTAATTATTAGAGAACTGGAAATCAAAACTATAATGATGTATCACTTCACACCAGTCAGAACGGTCATCATTAAAAAGTCTACAAATAATAAATGCTTGAAAGGGTGTGAAGAAAAAGAAATCCTCCTACACTGTGGGTAGGAATTTAAACTGGTGTAGCCACTATGGAGAACAGTATGACGGCTCTTTTAAAAGCCAAAAATAAACTACCATATGATCTGCAATCCTACTCCTGGGAATATATCCAGAGAAAAAAACGGTCCAAAAGGATACATGCATCCCAGTGTTCATAGCAGCACTATTTCAGTAGCCAAGACATGGAACCTAAATGTCCATTGACAGAGGAAGGGATAAAGAAGATATGGTACATATATACTATGGAATATTACTCAACCATTAAAAAGAAGGAAATAATGCCATTGGCAGCAACATGGATGCAGTTAGAAATTATTACGCTAAGTTAGCCAGACAGAGAAAGACAAACATCATATGATATTATTTATATGTGAAATCTAGAGAAAATAATGTAAATGAACTTATATACAAAATAGAAATATACTCAGATACAGAAAACAAACTTATGATTACCAAAAGAGGGATGAAGGATAAAAAGAATAAAATAGGAGGTTGGAATTAACATAAACACACTACAATATGTAAAATAGCTAATGAACAAGAACCTACTGTATAGCACAGGGAACTATACTCAATATTTTGTAATAATCTATACAGGGAAAGGATCTAAAAGAGAATATATATTATATACATATATGTATATATATGTATATAACATGTATATATGTGTATATATAATATATGCACATATATTATATATTTATAATATATATATATATGGCTGAATCACTTTGCTATGCATCTGAAACTAAAAGCATTGTAAAGCAACTATACTTCAATTTTAAACAGGAAAATATGTTCTCTGTTTTCTACTCAAGTTCTCACAAGTTTTGTGTCATGCCTTCTCCTAAGCACAAATGTTTTCCCACTCTTACCACGCAGCCTTCTACAATAAGATCTCTCAGGTGCCAGGACCTTTTCCCAATATTCCTTCTAGCTCTGCCTCCTCCTTTTTCTAATAATAATGATAGTAATGACAATAAATAAAATGTGAACGATTCATCTGACTCCTTGGGAATAAAACCCAGAATGCTTCTTTTTTTTTTTTTTTTTTAAGAGAAAATCTTTTTAAATTTCTGAGTGGCTGAGAACAAAGATGGTCTGTTAATTCACCTCTGACTTCCTAGGACCTGGTACAGCATCAGGCAGACAGAGGACACTCAATCGTCTTGTAAAAATAGTGAATGAGCTCACGAATTCTTCAAGCCCACAAAAGATAAATACTTTACCCCCGCTGCTCTCACAAACTTGAGGACCTTTATGCATCATGGACTCATTAGAAGCCAATATTATTTACCAGAGGCCTGTGAGGTAATATGCATGTTCATTTAACTTGCACAAATTCAATTTTATATGTTTGTCACAAATAGAGAAAAACAGCAATTTAAATATATAAGGCAATTCTGCCCTCCATTTCCTTCAAGAACTGTGTGTCTTAGACTTAACATGAGATGAGAGAAATGAATTTCATTTCCCTCATTTGATCTCAGTTTTCCTGCACATTTGTTGAAATGAACATCTCATTATGCTAAGTGTGATTTTACTGTCTAAAGTGATACATTTTTTTATATAACATATCCCCTAAATACAAACAACCAGTCATCTGATACTCAACTAAGGAGCTACAATTGATTTTCAGCTGGAGAAGAAATCGGTTGAGTTGGGTTTATTCTGAGATAGAAGGTTGCTTTCCAATGTTGTCCCTGACAAGGATTCTATTGACACTGCAATTTTTGCCCATATATATTATTTTCACATTTCAACTAACTTTGGAGAGCAAGTCTAAGATACAACTGCACTGTAAAATGTCTACAATATCTGGAAAGAGTGATTTTCAATGTGTGTGAATATGTGTATGAGTGTGCCTGTGTGTTCCAGGACACATGGGTGTATATTGCTGTGACAAGGTAAGATGGTTTAGGCAGAATGGAAACTCACTTTCCATCACAGAGCTTAACATTTTGTCACCTTCCTTTGGTAGTTAATAAAGTCAATTTTGCAATAATTGTAGAGATTCCTGTTACAAGAGAATGATTT
This sequence comes from Neotragus pygmaeus, assembly GCA_006410875.1. Classification (NCBI taxonomy): domain Eukaryota; kingdom Metazoa; phylum Chordata; class Mammalia; order Artiodactyla; family Bovidae; genus Neotragus; species Neotragus pygmaeus. The sequence continues at coordinate 1,952,760 of SJYV01018899.1, read as the reverse complement.
TTTCCTTAAACTGAGTATATGTTTTTTACAAAGAGGAAATGAGATCAGAATTGGAGGTAAAGTTAGCTGAGGAGTTATTCCATGATACAGTGGCTACCAGAGAAAGGTGGATTCAGTGAGAGAACCACAGAAGCATACCCATGGCATCTATGTCTTGAAAAGTACTTGTATTCCTTCATTCATAGGAATTGAAGCTACACAGGAAGCATCCAAGTTACAAACTTTGTAACACTGAACAAGCTACTTCCCCTCCATGCACTTCATCTCTAAAATGAGCATAACTATGGTACCTACCTCTTGGTGTTACAGTAAAGATTAAATGAGACAATATGTGTAAATGCTAAGGTATTAATTCATTATCAGGCATGCAAAACTTACTCAATAATGAGTTATTGTTATCACTCTTCAATCATAAAATGAGGGATAAGATTAGACAGTCCCTCCCAGTTTTGATATTTTAGCATATTGCTGTCCAATAGAAATACATAAGCTATATAATTTTAAATTTTCTAATAGCCATATTTTAAAAAGAAGAAACAGGCAAAAGTAACTTTATATATCATATAAGAAATGAATCGCCAGTCTAGGTTCGATGCAAAATACAGGATGCTTGAGGCTGGTGCACTGGGATGACCCAGAGAGATAGTATGGGGAGGGAGGTGGGAGGAGGGTTCAGGATTGGGAACACGTGTACACCCATGGCGGATTCATGTTGATGTATGGCAAAACCAGTACAGTATTATAAAGTAAAATAAAATAAAATCTGAAAAAAAAAAGTTTTATTTAATTATATATATATGTAAGTTCATTTCAGCCTGTAATCAATATAAAACCCATTAATGAGATATTTTGCATTCTTTTTGTTGTACTCAGTATTTGAAGTTGAGTGGTATAGACACTTAGAACTGAGTGGTAAAGAGTCCACCTACCAATGCAAGAGATGTGGGTTCGATCCCTGGGTTGGGAAGATCCCCTGGAAAAAGAAATGGTAACCCACTCCAGTATTCTTGCCTGGAAAATCTCATGGACAGAGGACCCTGGTGGGACTACGGGGTTGCAAGAGTCAGACACAACTTAGCAAGTAAACAACAACAATGTGAGCATTAGGAAGTTTTACAGAGGAAATGGAGAGCTTCCCTTAATTCAGTGACTCAAGTAAGTGAAGGTCAGCTACAAAAATACCTATAGTAGCTGAGATGTAGATGTTCTGTGTTGTTGGTTGATAGATAACATGATGACACTTAGTGTGCACATATGGTACGTCGCTTCAATTGTATCTGACTCTTTGTGACCCTAACGACTGTAACCCATCAGTTTCCTCTGTCTATGGGATTCTGCTGGCATGAATACATGCCCTCCTCCAGGGGATCTTATCGACCCAGGGATCAAACCTGCATCTCTTAAGTCTCCTACATTGGCAGGCAAGATCTTAACCACTAGCACCACCAGGAAAGCCCAATAACACTTAGAGCAGACCTCAATTCAAACGAGTTGCATTTCATGTGCCCAACAGCCACACTTTGCACATTGAACAGCACAGTTTTAGAATAACAATGAGTTCAGTTTTAAACTTATTCAATTTGCTTTGCCTGAAGGACATGTAGAAAGCAATGCCTCCAAGTTACTTGAAGATTAAGCATTGAGACTTTGGATGAGAAATTAGGCTAGAAATGGAAATGAAGAAGTTATTCACACTGTTAATGTCATAAATATGGATGACCACCACCAAGCTTGAATTCCTTCCTAAGGGTTCATCCATAAGGTTAAGGCATTATTAGTTATATCCACAAAAAGTTACAGGAAAATACATTACCTTGAATAATGGCTGTTACGACTATTTGGATTTCTCCATGGGTTGGCGAGAGAGCAAGAGAAATTACACTATGCTTGCATTCCTGATCAAAGTTCAGTTACTTAACAGTGTCTGTGTCCTATCTATTTTTAATAAAAATTAAAAGTTAATAGACAAGTGGAATTGTAGCAATCAGCAAAGGTATGTAAAGATAGTTTTATGTTAGTACTTGAACCAGAAAACACTGACAATGAATTGTGAAGCAAAAGAGACAATCATGATGTGTGTGTGTGTGTATGCACACACACGCATGCATGTGCATATATGACCAGTGGGGCCACACGATCTGCTCAGGAAGCACTGACTTTGCTGTTGACCCAGGAATCCAAAAAGGTTTCTAGGAGACACACACTGGAAGCCCAGGGTGTAACAAGCAGACAGAATTTCAGATCAGGAACTGATAAGATATCAAAACTGTCACCAGTGATACTTTGGTTGGTCTGTCCTAAAGGGGCTGTCTAAAGAGCCTTCTCACAGCCCATGCAAAAGAGTCCCCTGAAATTAAACCCTTTTCAGGGCTCTATACACAGTAGAAACTGCTTATTCTCATGGCATCCATCTATGACAACTAGACTGTGGAATGTAAAATGATCACATTTTTGAATCAATTTATTTTTTATTCTGATTGTAACATGGACAGATTAAGTTACCAGATGCTGATTCTACCATACCTAGGCTTGGAGTCTGGCTCTACCATCTGACCTGGAAGCTAATCTCTCTAAACCTCAGTTTACTAAACTGAAAACATGACAGCCTGTCATTCACAGGGATGTTGTAAGGCTTGCACAAGGTATCCAAACCCCTAGGCTCAGAGCCAGGCATCTTGTTGTTATTACACTTTGTTCTAAACTCCCTCTTTACAAGGTTTTAATTTGGCAGATTATAACTGACTCATTGGAAAAGACTCTGATGCTGGGAGGGATTGGGGGCAGGAGGAGAAGGGGACGACAGAGNATGGCTGGATGGCATCACGGACTCAATGGACCTGAGACTGAGTGAACTCCGAGAGATGGTAATGAACAGGGAGGCCTGGTGTGCTGCAGTTCATGGGGTCACAAAGAGTGGGGTCGATTGAGCGACTGAACTGAACTGAAGAACAGACAGAGATAAAAGATTCTTCCCTCAGCCATGTGAGGATGAATGAGAAGATGGCAGTCTGCCAACTAGGAAGAGGACTCTTGTCAGACACTAGAACTATAGGGACCCTGATTTTGGACTTCCCAGCCTCCAGAACTGTGAGAAAGCAATGTCTGTTTTTTAAGCATCCTACTCTCTGATATTCTGCTATAGCAGTCTATGGTGACTGTACCAGAAAATATAAACATATGTATATAAACAGGTCCGTTCAGGGTCTGTATTGATGCCCAGCTCTCTTCTTTTTGTTTATTCATTCAGACATTTTTTAAACAAGTGCTAATAATAATGTTCCAGACACCATGGTCAGCTCTGGGGACAGAACCCTGACCAAGAGAAATTCTTCCTTCAACAAGTTCCCAGTCAACAGAAGAAATAGATAACTTAAAAAGCAAGCAAACAAAACACATTCTTATCCACTGCACAGGGGAGGTACAGAAACCACAAGGTGCTCTCATAGAAACTGATGGAGGGACAGTGGGGATNCAACAAGTTCCCAGTCAACAGAAGAAATAGATAACTTAAAAAGCAAGCAAACAAAACACATTCTTATCCACTGCACAGGGGAGGTACAGAAACCACAAGGTGCTCTCATAGAAACTGATGGAGGGACAGTGGGGATGGGCCTCTCTCAGGAAGAGGCTTCTAAGATGAGAAGGGTCTGGTCTATGAAGAGCTGGTTGTTGTTGTTGTTTACTCACTAAGTGAGTTATGTTATGTTCGACTCTTTGTGACCCCACAGACTAGCCTGCCAGGCTCCTCTGTCCATTGAATTTCCCAGGCAAGAACACTGGAGTGGCTTGCCATTTCCTTCTCCCGGGGATCTTCCCCACCCAGGGATTGAACTTGCATCTCCTGCATTGGCCGGCAGATTCTTTACCATTGAGCCACCAGAGAAGCCCCCATGAAGAGCTGGGAGAGGACTGTTCCAGGCAGGTGCAAAGAGCTACAGGCAAAGTCATGGGGTTGAGGAATGGCAAGAAGTTTCATGGGTCCCTTAGCAGAGTACAAAAGAAGGAAATTGACTAGTGTGGTAGAGAGAAATTCAGTTACTGAAGTGTTATTAGCAGGAGTGTGTTATAATCCAGTATATACTTCAAAGATTATGTGGTTGCTGCCTAGAGAATAGTTTTGACAGGATGAATAACAAAATGTGAAAGCCAGACATGAGATTTTCAAGAATTTCAACAAGAGACAGTGGTTTAGACAAGTATAGTGGCAGGAGAGACAGGAAGATGTGAATGTGCTTGGGGAATATTTTGAAAGGACTTCGGTGTCATTCCTCTATTCAAAACCCTTTGATAGCTCTTCTTATGACTCAGACTGTAGGTCAAGGGTCCTGCAGGATCTCTCCCTCCCCTCACCTCTCTGCTCTCATCTCCCACTCATTTGCTCCATTCCAACCACACTCTCCTCCTTGCTGTTTCTTGACCATTAAAGCCATGTTATCAGTTCTTCTGTTCCCTCTGCTTGAAATAATTTTCTCCAGGATGTCACCTTTTTCCTTTCATGGTTCGCTCCCTCAAGTCTTTCCAGCTTTGCACAAATGAATCTCATCAAATCCCTCATTGACCATGTTCTTTGAGATTGCATGTCCCTACACTGGCAGTCCTTATAACCCTTCTGTCTTAATATTCTTCTTGGCACTTACCATCTTCTAACATGTCTTATTTTGTTTTTTATCTTGTTTATTGTCAAACTCCTTGCAATAATCTGGAACAAAGTCTGCTACATGATAGGGACTCAATAAATTTTGCTTTATAAATGTAGGGGGTCAGGGAAGGAATCAAGAATGACTCCCAGGTTTTGGGTATAAACAATTGGGTGATGCTTTTTAGCAAGATGGGAAAAACTAGGGGGAGGGTTGTTTTTATTTTATGATAGAATGAAAACAAATTCAAAACCATTTTATCCTATGATAAAGTTAGTGTTTAGAATAAAATGGGTTTGAACTCATTTTCTTCCAGAAAGTGGGAAATACTAATTTTGAAGAAACTCAGAAATCTCAATAGAACAGCTAACAAGAAAGTTGAATTCTCCTTCTCTATACCTTCTCCCTCCTTCCCTCCACCACTTGCTCCCCTTCCTACACACATCACTGGGCCTTCCTTATCCTGAAGCAATCTCCTCCTTTTTTTTTCCAGAACAAGATCTATATCCTAATTATTTCCTTGGATGCCTACTAGCACTTCCTATATCTGTCACTTTCAACCACTCATAATCTGGTTTCTGAGACCCCTACAAACAAACACAATGACTTTATCATAGAAGAAATCCTTCTACTAAATTTCCTTGATTCACTCTTCCAAACTACTCTTCCAATTATAATTGCATGAAATATCCTCTGGGCTGATAAATCTAGAACAAACATACATTCCCTGTCCACCTACTTGTTCAGGCTTTTTCTCTTCAGCAGGCTCACCTCATTCCTCTTTATTATATTTTACAATTAAACATGGGATTTAAGCTGCAGTGACATGAAATAACTAGTGGTTTTGGACCAAGAAGACTGCTAGAAAACCTTTAGTGAGTAAACACTAGCAATTCACAGCAGAGCCATGAATTCAAAAAAATGCAGTCTTAATTGTTCCCTTAACACTTTCATCATGATGCTAGGCATCCTGCTCCTTGCTGTACTGTTAGAAGAGAACTCTTTTAATTTTCTGTTTGAATGACATACTGCTTCAGAGGATTAAATAGGGGTGTGCATGCATGTGTGCTAAGACGCTTCAGTCATGTCCGACTCTTTATGACCCAATGTATGGACTGTGGCCTGACAGCCTCCCTGTCCATGGAATGCTCCAGATAATATTGGAGTGGTTGTTAGCCATCTGTGTGTCTTCTTTGGAGAAATGTCTGTTTAGGTCTTTGGCCCATTTTTTGATTGGGTCGTTTAGTTTTCTGGAACTGAGCTGCAGGAGTTGCTTGTATATTTTTGAGATTAATTCTTTGTCCGTTGCTTCATTTGCTGTTATTTTCTCCCAGTCTGAAGGCTGTCTTTTCACCTTGCTTATAGTTTCCTTTGTTGTGCAGAAGCTTTTAATTTTAATTAGGTCCCATTTGTTTATTTTTGCTTTTATTTTCATTATTCTGGGAAGTGGGTCATAGAGGATCCTGCTGTGATTTATGTCAGAGAGTGTTTTGCCTATGTTCTCCTCTAGGAGTTTTATAGTTTCTGGTCTTACATTTAGATCTTTAATCCACTTTGAGTTTATTTTTGTGTATGGTGTTAGAAAGTGTTCTAGTTTCATTCTTTTGCAAGTGGTTGACCAGTTTTCCCAGCACCACTAAAGAGATTGTCTTTTCTCCATGTATATTCTTGCCTCCTTTGTCAAAGATAAGGCGCTCATCGCAGCACTGTTTATAATAGCCAGGACATGGGAGCAACCTAAATGTCCATCAGCAGACGAATGGATAAGAAAGCTGTGGTACATAGACACAATGGAGTATTCAGTTCAGTTCAGTCGCTCAGTCGTGTCCGACTCTTTGTGACCCCATGAATCGCAGCACACTAGGCCTCCCTGTCCATCACCATCTCCCGGAGTTCACTCAGACTCACGTCCATCGAGTCCGTGATACCATCCAGCCATCTCATCCTCGGTTGTCCCCTTCTCCTCCTGCCCCCAAGCCCTCCCAGCATGAGTCTTTTCCAATGAGTCAACTCTTTGCATCAGGTGGCCAAAGTACTGGAGTTTCAGCTTTAGCTCATTCCTTCCAAAGAAATCCCAGGGCAGATCTCCTTCAGAATGGACAGGTTGGATCTCCTTGCAGTCCAAGGAACCCTCAAGAGTCTTCTCCAACACCACAGTTCAAAAGCATCAATTCTTCAGCGCTCAGCTTTCTTCACAGTCCAACTCTCACATCCATACATGACCACAGGAAAAACCATAGCCTTGACGAGACGAACCTTAGTCAGCAAAGTAATTCTCTGCTTTTGAGTATACTATCTAGGTTGGTCATAACTTTTCTTCCAAGGAGTAAGCGCTGTCTCTTATACACATCTAGATGTGTATAAGAGACAGCTTCTGCTTCTCACATCTTANGCTTTTGAGTATACTATCTAGGTTGGTCATAACTTTTCTTCCAAGGAGTAAGCGTCTTTTAATTTCATGGCTGCAGTCACCATCTGCAGTGATTTTGGAGCCCAGAAAAATAAAGTCTGACACTGTTTCCACTGTTTCCCAATCTATTTCCCAACTCAGCCATTAAAAAGAATACATTTGAATCAATTCTAATGAGGTGGATGAAACTGGAGCCTATTATACGGAGTGAAGTAAGCCAGAAAGAAAAACACCAATACAGTATACTAATGCATTATATGGAATTTAGAAAGATGATAATGATAACCCTGTATGCGAGACAGCAAAAGAGACACAGATGTATAGAACAGTCTTTTGGACTCTGTGGGAGAGGGCGAGGGTGGGATGATTTGGGAGAATGGCATTGAAACATATATAATATCATATGTGAAACAAATTGCCAGTCCAGGTTCGATGCATGATACAGGATGCGCAGGGCTGGTGCACTGGGATGACCCAGAGGGATGGTACAGGGAGGGGCGGGTGGTTCAGGATGGAGAACACGTGCACACCCGTGGCAGATTCATGTTGATGTATGGCAAAACCAATACAATATTGTAAAGTAATTAGCCTCCATTTAAAATAAATAAATCTATATTTAAAAAAAAATTTTTTTTAAGAATATTGGAGTGGGTTGCCATGCTGTCCTCCAGGGAATCCTCCAGACCCAATGATTGAATCTGTGTCTCTTATGTCTCCTGTTTTTGCCGATGGGTTCTTTACCACTAGCGCCACCTGGGAAACCCAAATAGGGGTAATACACGCAAAGCAATTAGTACTGTACCTGGCATCTAACAGATGCTCAATAAATGTTAAGTGTTCTGAACTATAAAAACCCTCTCCCTCTGCCTGCTATCAGATTGGGGCTCATCCAAAGAGAAGTCGCCCGAAAGGATTCTCAAGATCAAAGTGAAGCTTTCTCCTTCCTGCAAAATTTCAATTGCAACTTTATATGATAAAGCCTGTTAATCTCATCTGCTTTCAGCCAGAAACCTGATAAAGTAGTTGAACTTGATTTTTTTTTCTATTGACCCTGAAAAATTAAGTTGAACAAAACAAGATGGTTAGTAAACTAAGAACCATGCATCTCAGACTTGGTTGTGGTCTCTCAACTACAGGAGCACAATTATAAGTATAAAGTGAGAATGTGAGCCCTGAATAACATCTTAGAGGTCATTTGTCTAATTTTTCATTTCTTGTTCTTACAGGAAATTGAAGTCCAGAGGGAGAAAAGTAATTTGCCTAGGGTTATGTAGTAAGTTTGTGGAGGAAACAAGGATGAAACCAAAGTTTCCAAATTGCCATGCAATACCCTTCAGACTTCCTTTCTTCACTGGCAGGAGATTCCTCACAGAGTTGTGGCCAAATTTCATTGTTGGGGTCGCATTCCACGTAGGGACAAAGAAAGGGGCTCCTCCAGCTGTGGAGGATCTAAGACACTGACAGTACCCCCTCACTCATGCTAATGTCTTGGGAGCGGAGAGACAGCCAGAAACCAGAGCAAACTTTCTTGTTGGTCAGCGATGAATCCAGATTTGGACTGAGCCAAATGCCAATTTATAGAATCAAGAACAAGCCAAGGATGGGATAGGAATGGGGAAGGGAAGTGGTATGCACATTTCATTTTGTGCTTCCTAAATCAAGGAACATATTTTTGTAATCTTGCATTTCTCAATATTCATTGAATGAATGAATAAATTCTCAGCCTTTCTCTGCTATTACCCTAAAACAATATGTTAAACATACTCTAAAACCCATCAGAGCATGAGACAGAGTTATATTAACCTGACAATGTAAAAAGTAGACAAAATTAAAAGCTGAAAAATGAAGTTGACCAAAAACTGTGTTCCAAATAAAAGTACCTAATGAGCTCATTTTCCAGCTCATTTATCTTACCCAATGCAATTTCCCAGTTCCATGTTTGTCTTAAAAGTCTTCCTATTTTAACAATTTTTAGACAAAATGTATGTAGTCCCTCCAGTCATGGAGGGAAGACAGTAATAAGATGATCACACAACTAAATGTGTAATTAAAGCAATGTCAACCCACTCCAGTACTCTTGCCTGGGAAATCCCATGGACGGCAGAGCCTGGTAGGCTACAGTCCATGGGGTCGCAAAGAGTTGGACACGACTGAGCGACCTCACTTTCACTTTTTACTTTCTTGCATTGGAGAAGGAAATGGCAACCCACTCCAGTATTCTTGCCTGGAGAATCCCAGGGACGGGAGCCTGGTGGGCTGCCGTCTATGGGGACGCACAGAGTCAGACACGACTGACATGACTTAGCAGTAGCAGTAGCAGGAACAACAATGACCTGATTAACAGAGGTCAAGCTTTCAGAATGTGGGAAGTAATTGTCTGTTGCAACTCAGACTCTTCTTTATGTTTGAGTTCTGAGTTCAGTTCCAACTGCTTTCACTTCAAGACCCAAGCAAGACATTCTCCTATTGCCTCCACAGTTGGTCTGACTTTTCAGGTGCCATTTTTAGGGGACCTGCTTCACTTCAAAGCAGGAACAGAAACAAAGGGAAATTACACTTCATTCATTCATCAAACATTTATGAGGTCCTTGCTATGTTTCAAGCACTTTGACAGAGCTTAGGATACAGTGGGTGGTGAAAAAAATAGTATGCTTCCTCTTCTGATGCTTTACAGTTTTATAGGAGATCAAGTGCAATCACCTGCTTTCACAAATAAAGACTTAAATGCAAATTATAAGTGGCCAAAAGTATAAGAACATAAGAGAAAACACAGTTGAATTCCAATTATGATTCTTGAAAGACTTTTCTAAGGACTGAAGTTCACATTGAATTTTTTAACCACTTCATGAACTTCCAGATGTTCAAGCTGGTTTTAGAAATGGCAGAGGAACCAGAGATCAAATTGCCATCATCAACTGGATCACTGAAGAAGCAAGAGAGTACCAGAAAAAAACATTTATTTTTGCTTTATTGACTATGCCAAAGCCTTTCACTGTGTGGATCACAATAAACTCTGGAAAATTCTGGAAGAGATGGGAATACCAGACATCTGACCTGCCTCTTGAGAAACCTGTATGCAGGTCAGGAAGCAGCAGTCAGAACTGGACATGGAAAAACAGACTGGTTCCAAATAGGAAAAGGAGTACATCAAAGCTGTATATTGTCACCCTGCTTATTTAACTTACATGTAGTGCATATCATGAGAAAAACAGACTGGAATCAAGATTGCCAGGAGAAATATCAATAACCTCAGATATACAGATGACACCACCCTTATGGCAGAAAGTGAAGAAGAACTAAAGAGCCTCTTGATGAACATGAAAGAGGAGAGTCAAAAAGTTGGCTTAATGCTCAATATTCAGAAAACTAAGATCATGGCATCCAGTCCCATCACTTCACGGGAAATAGATGGGGAAACAGTGTCAGACTTTATTTTGGAGGGCTCCCAAATCACTGCAGATGGTGATTGCAGCCATGAAATTAACAGACGCTTACTCCTTGGAAGGAAAGTTATGACCANTCCAGTCCCATCACTTCACGGGAAATAGATGGGGAAACAGTGTCAGACTTTATTTTGGAGGGCTCCCAAATCACTGCAGATGGTGATTGCAGCCATGAAATTAACAGACGCTTACTCCTTGGAAGGAAAGTTATGACCAGCCTAGCATGTTGAAAAGCAGAGACACTACTTTGTCAACAAATGTCTATCTAGTCAAGGCTATGATTTTTCCAGTAGTCATGTATGGATGTGAGAATTGGACTGTAAAGAAAGCTGAGTGCGAAAGAATTGATGCTTTTGAACTGTGGTGTTGGAGAAGACCCTTGAGAGTCCCTTGGACTGCAAGGAAATCCAACCCATCCATCCTAAAGGAAATCAGTCCTGAATATTCATTGGAAGGACTGATGCTGAAGCTGAAATTCCAATACTTTGGGCACCTGATGCGAAGAGCTGACTCATTTGAAAAGACCCTGATGCTGGGAAAGATTGAGGGCAGGAGGAGAAGGGGACAACAGAGGATGAGATGGTTGGATGGCATCACCAACTCAATGGACATGGGTTTGGGTGAACTCCGGGAGTTGGTGATGGACAGGGAGACCTAGCGTGCTGCAATTCATGGGGTCACAAAGAGTTGGACACAACTGTGTGACTGGACTGAACTGATTAAGGTGTTATTGACATGTTAAAAAGCTTTACATATTTAGTATAAACAGCTTAGTGAGTTTCTAAAACTCACTTGAAACCATCACCACCACCATAACCACAGGCATATCCATCATCCCTTGGTTTCCCCCTGTTCTTTGTATTAGTGTGTGTGTGTGTGTGTGTGTGTGTGTGTGCGCGCGCGCGCGCGTGCGTGTGTACTAAGAATATTTAACATAAATATCTACCCTCTTACAGATTTATACAATACAGTAATGCTAACTACAGGTACCATACTGAAAACTGGATCTCTAGAACTTATCTTGTTAAAATGCAACTTTCTATCCTCTGGCCATCACCTCCTCATTTTTCCCTTCCCTTGAAACTCACCATTCTACTGTTTGCTTCTTTGAATTTGATTATTTTAGATACTACATGTAAGAGAGATTATACAGTATTTGTCTTTCTCTGCTTGACTTATTTCAGTTAACATAACTTCCTCCAGATCCACCCATGTTGTTGCAAAGGACAGGGTTTCCTTCTTTTCTAAGGCTAAAAAACAACCACGTGCAAAAGAATAAAATGGGACCACTATCTCACACCATACACAAAATCAGCCACAATGTAACACATGCAACCATAAGACTCCTAGAAGAAAACATAGATAGTAAGCAACTTGACATAAATCTTGGAAATAATTTTTGAATTTGATACCAAAAGCAAAAATATACAAGTGGGTATACATCAAACTTAAAAGCTTCAGCACAGCAAAGGAAACCCATTAACAAAAATAAAAAGGCAACCTATACAGTAGGAGAAAATATTTGCCATGTATCATAGAGGCTATATATCTCATAGGGGATAAATATTAAAACTATCTAAAGAACTCAAGCAATTTGATAGCAGATAAAGCAATAATATGATTTAAAAATGGACAAAGGACTTAAATAGACATTTCTCCAAAGAAGACAAACACATGGCTAATAGGTATTTGAAAAGGTGTCAAATAACTAATCCCAAGGCAAATGTAAATCAAAATTCAATGAGATTATCACCTGTCAGAATGGCTATTACTGAAAATGCAAGAGGTAACAAGCGTTGGCAAGTGTATAGAGAAGAGGGAACCCTTCTGCACTCTTGGTGGGAATGCAAATTGGTACAGATGTTATGGAAAGCAGTATGGAGGTCCCCTGAAAAAAGTAAAACTACCAAATTGAAATTGAAAGAATGTGTAATAGTTAACAAATCAGAGAAGAACAATTCCATCATATAAATACTGAGAAGACATTACCATCAAGCCAGGTTGTTACTGGCAAATCTTTTGACTTCATAATTTAAACTTAAATTGGAGAGAACTGAGTATTCCAGCGTAATGAGTTAAATTGCTAGGACCAGTGAGCCAAATATGGCACTACTGTCTTTTTTTTTTCACAGCTCATGAGAGAAGATTGGTTTTTCCTAAGTGATTGAAAAAAATCAAAAGAAGAATAGTTCATAACATATGAAAATTACATGAAATGTAAATTTCTGTTTCATAAGTAAACTTTTATTGCAACATGGCCACACCCCTTCTTTACACACTGTCTCAGTCTCCTTGCATGCTACAGCAGCTGAACTGAGTAGCTGTGACAGAGACTATATGGCCTGCAAAGCTTAAAATATTTGCTATCTGGCCATTTACAGAAAAAGTTTGCCATAACTTTTTTTGTGGATTATAAGAAAGTGTTTCTTTTCAGAAGAAAAAATTGCCAGTATTGAAGTTGCTGCTTGAGGGAAGGAATTAAATGTTCATAGCAGTGGAATTATATTGGTTCCAGGAAAAGTACCTTCACCGTGTGGAAAGTGACTTGCCTGTTCTCTGGCCCCAGGTGTCCCTAAGAGATAACTGAGACTTCAGTTGAAGCCTTCACTCCCATATCATAAGCCACTTTGCCCCTGCTCAGATGAGGCAGTTACTTCCAGGGGTTGGGGCATGTGAGTTCCATTAGCAGTGCCATATCTGGAAAAAGAAAAAATCCCTGTGGGACTTGTCATCACCCATGTCAGAAGCAGACAGCCAGCATCTGGTGACACCAAGGCTGCCAGGGCTTAGGATCCTCACTTCTTTCATCCTTCTGCTCAGACACAGGAAGAGTATAAAGAAGGTTGCATTTTTTTGGAGTGCTAATATTCTCCACACCCCTCTCTTAGAGTCAGGTAGAAGATGTGAATTAAAAAAAGCATACATGATTGGTGCCATGTGAATCAGAGAACTTGCAGAAACAGGGCCAAGAAGTTCAAAACAGCAAATAATCCTGGTTTTGTCCCTTCCTTGGGAAGGAACATTGTAAAGAGGGGAAGAGTGTGCCAAGAAGAGGGAACAGCATGCTTGTTGGTTCTCAAGTAAGAAAGAGCTTATGTAGTGAAGAACAGTGAGGAGGCTGGGGTAACAGGAGCTCAAAGAGCAAGGTAAAGAGTATAGGAAATTAGTTCAGGGAGAGGTTGGAGTCAGATTTTGTGGGGTTTTCTTAGTATATTGAACTTCATCATATGTGTCATCAGAAATCACGGAAGGGTTTTAAGCTCTGGAATTGATTGAAGGTATTGAAATGTATGGCTTATTATACTTTCCAGAAATGGTCACAGCAAATATCCCATTCCACTTGCTCATCTTTCACTGTAAAGTAGATACCCCTCCAGAGAGAGATGGGGTCTGTCTTTCCTCCCCTTGAATCTTGGTGAGACTGTGACTATAAGTGACCTTACATGAATTCCTAGGTAGGTCATAAAAAGTGTTACAGCTTCCACCTGGTCCTCTGAGATTGCTATGAGGAAGCAGGAAGACCACATGGAAAGATCACAAGAGATGTTCCTGCCAACAGCCCCCACTGAGGCCCCAGTGGACAGCTAATCTCTAGATATATAAGTGAATAAGCCTTGAGATGATTCCAACCCTCAACTCTCATGTCACTACAGGCCTTTGGGTGTTTCCAGCTCAAGTCTTAAACACTGTGAAGCAGAGGCAACTTTCCCTTGACTTCTTGATTCCCCAAATCAGAAACAATAAATTGGTGTTATTTTGTGCCACTAGCTTGCAAAGGGGAGGAATTAGGTTACATGGCAAGAGATAATCAGAACAAGAGACGAAAAACTTAAAGTCTAGGTTTCTTAAAAACCATTTTGTTAATCCCCTTGCTTTATAGAATTATCTACTGGTAATATTTCCCTGTGGGCGTTAACCTAACTACATTGGATGACAAAGAACTCTAGCCAGGGCTTAAGTAAGGCTACTCCTATTAATTCTGTTCCAACGACTGCAACTCACAAGTTCACTTGTTTATCAGAACATAAAAACCTGAAAGAGCATTTGAAAAAAATATTTTTAACAGAATTTGAAATTTTCTTTCTTCTCTTCAGAAGTATGGGCCCTTGAAGGGAGGAAGAAAACTGTTAAGCAAAAGCAGTGTTAGTAGCTACTGAAGATTAGAAAAGACGTGAATATTGTAGGCAAATCTAGTTTCACCTCACGACAAAACAACTTGGGCAAAGCAAACACCTGCTCACAAATTCTCACCTTTCTCACAAATCTTGGCATGATTCACTATTTAATCTGCAGGCATATTTGATCAGAACACTGCTTTCTTACTCATCACAGCCTGTTTTCTTGGAATCAGACCCTTCCTAGGATTGCTGGAAGTTTGACGTCAACTCTCAGGTTTCCCCAAGTGCTGGCAGGGAACTGCTGCTCCATGGGTATCTTATGCCAGCCACAGCCTTTCTGGCCTACCACCTGCCTGTCCATCTTCTTGCCCTGATACTACAAGGAAGAGGCTTCTAGCTAACGGGAAGGAAGAAGAAAGTAACTAGCCATCTCTCTGCTCTAGTTCCTGGCTTTGCAGCCTCTCTTCACTCACAAAGAGAAGCAAGTACATAGTGGCTCCCTGCCTGATTGCTGTTTTCCCGCCAGAAAGGAGTCATAACCCTCAAAAGGAAGAAAATCTTACTCTGCTTTTGATAGGATTTTCTACTGCTTCTTCAAGCACTGTTTGATTTAAATATAATAGTGAACCTCTGGATCAAACACTTTTCATTTCTAAGAGCAGATCAATTCCAATTTACTTCTGAAATTCTACTTTCATGAAAAAAACCTCTTTTGCGGTCTTATGGGATTCCAATTTTGTGAGAGATCTTATTGAGTTGCTGAAGATTGATGAGGTGTGTATGTGTGCAAAGGTTTTGCAAAGCCTAAAAAGCCACACTAAAGGAAGAAGAATCCAGTGAGCAGTACTGCTAAGATTTGGGGGCATTTATGCCAGGCCATGAGAGATATTACTTTGCCGACTAAGGTCCGTCTAGTCAAGGCTATGGTTTTTCCAGTAGTCATGTATGGATGTGAGAGTTGGACTGTGAAGAAGGCTGAGTGCCGAAGAATTGACGCTTTTGAACTGTGGTGTTGGAGAAGACTCTTGAGGGTGGGTCCCTTGGACTGCAAGGAGATCCAACCAGTCCATTCTAAAGGAGATAAGCCCTGGGTGTTCTTTGGAAGGACTGATGCTAAAGCTGTAACTCAATACTTTGGCCACCTCATGCAAAGAGTTGACTCATTGGAAAAGACTTTAATGCTGGGAGGGATTAGGGGCAGGAGAAGAAGGGGACGACCGAGGATGAGATGGCTGGATCGCATCACTGACTTGATGAACGTGAGTCTGAGTGAACTCTGGGAGTTGGTGATAGACAGGGAGGCTTGGCGTGCTGCGATTCATGGGGTTGCAAAGAGTCGGACACGATTGAGCGACTGAACTGAACTGATGATGATAAATATAATCCACAAATGATTTTGTTGAATTCTCCAACAACCTTGTGATTTGAAAGTAAAGTTGTCAGAATTTTAAGATGAGGAAACTGAGGCTTGGAGAGCTTAAGCAACCTTCACGTGGTCAAACAGCTGGGTAGACACAAAGCTGGGATCCAACCCAGGTCAAACAGCTCCAAAGCCAGGACTTACGGAAATCCACAGTTGATTCTGACGTGAAGCCAAGTTTGGGAACTGACAGATAAAGTTTTCCAGGTTTCATCCAGTTCTAATCAGGCAACAGATCAACCACACACAACACAGTTTTGCAGAATGTCTGATCTCAGTTGATGAATGATAATCACTTCCCACAATGTTTTCAATTTTTCTTCTTGAGTGTTTGGATATGGTTGTTTTTTAAAATCCTTGAAAAAGTGCTTAGCACCTAAAAACACCCCTAGTAAATGATATAATGTAGCTTCTAATTTGAATGTACTTAGGATGCAATGCACAATACTCATAGTATCAGAAGCAGGGGCTGCCTAAGGTTCAAGTTTGAAAGTCTAGATTGTGATTTCTGTTCTGCCCAGTTTTTCTGGGGGGTGGGGGGGTGGCAACTTGGACCAAAGGTAAGTGTCCCCAACCTCACTTTGCATGGTCTCATGGGGTGTCAGTCTAGGGCCCCTAACCTCTACAGACTTAGAGTGGTTCTATGCCCATATCAGGGTGGTCAGATTCTCTGGGAAAGTAACTTTAACACATGGAATTCAAGGAAAGCACAAAAAAAGTGGAACATATTAATCTCCAAGAGAAGGCTGACAAGATGGCTTCAGAGCTTTGCGCCTCGGAGGTCCAGACCTGCTCTTTCTAAGGTCTGGTATGTCAACTTCCCTTGGAATCTGTGACTTACCCCAGATCCTCTCAATAAATTCCTCATTGGCATATACTAGGCAGAGTGGGTTTCCATTGTTTAAAACCAGAGTGGGTTTCTGTTGTTAATAAGCTAGCACAGAGCTTATTAGAAGGAAAAAAGTCAAAACCACAACCTAGATGACCCCTAAAATCTCCTCCAATCCTAGCACCTCATGGTTTTAAATTACTGTCTTCCTAGGACTTAAATTGTTTCTCAACCAGAATATCTACCCTTCTGATGAAGTCTGAAAAGGAAGGGAAAAAATCAAGCAATTTGGCGTTTTCCCCATAAGTTTTCAAATAGCTAAAAAACTGAAAATCTGGGAAAGTCTGCCGGAAACTTCCAGTCTTTGTATATGCTGTAAAAATGTAATTATGGTTAAGTCTGAGGAAATTAGAATGAGCTTTGGGGCTAGAGAGATCAGGATTTAAAATTATCACGCCACTTATTAGTGCTTAAACTTGTATGAGTTGCTTCATCTCTCAGAATCTGTTTCCTTATCTATAAAGTGAGTGTGGCAAAGTGATTTATTAAAATAGTAAACTGTGTTTCACTCTCACTCTATTTTGACCAACCCCCCCCCCCACCACCAACATATATATGCATCGGTGTAAATGAGTGTTCTTTTTGTTGTTTAGTTGCTTAGTCATATTCAACTCTTTTGCAACCCCATGGACTGTAGCTCACCAGGCTCCTCTATCCATTGGGTTTCCCAGGCAGGAATATTGGAGTGAGTTGCCATTTTCTTCCCCAAGGGATCTTCCTGACCCAGAGATTGAACCCACATCTCCTGCACTGGCAGGCGAATTCTTGACCACTAAGCAACCAGGGAAGCCCATACATGTGCTCCCATTTAGACAAATGTATATGCACAAATCCTTATACAAGTACACACATAAGACTCTAAGAAGTATTCCAAGATTTCCAGGCCTTTTGTGCCTCTTTGACTTAGAGCCAAAAAAAGATGCCTACAAATAAAATCTGCTTCTGGACCTTGAACTTATGGAGTAATTTGTGCTAAAATTAGGAGTACTAGAGATAGGAGAACACAATGGCAACCCATTCCAATACCCTTGCCTGGAAAATCCCATGGACGGAGGAGCATGGTAGGCTGCAGTCCATGGGGTCACTAAGAGTTGGACACGACTGAGCAATTTCACTTTCACTTTTCACTTTCCGGCATTGGAGAAGGAAATGGCAACCCACTCCAGTGTTCTTGCCTGGAGAATCCCAGGGATGAGGGAGCCTGGTGGGCTGCCATCTATGGGGTCGCACAGAGTCGGACACGACTGAAGCGACTTAGCAGCAGCAGCAGCAGCAGAGATAGGACAATCCTCAAGACAGGCAAGAGGACACAGATCTTTGCGTTCCAAAAGCAATAGGAACTTAGGCTACAATTTCCAGGGCCACTCGAGACCAGGACCTCGGAGGGTTTTCTCAGAGGGAAAGTCTAGTCTCAGTAAAGATTTTCCTCCAAGCTTGGCATGTAAAACAAATTATTGCCCAATAAAGGACCCATGCAAACATGGACAAAATAGGTATCAGTGGCCACAATAGGAGAGTGGGACCAGGTCATTTGTTTGTGACTCTAAGAAGAGGTCAAAACACCCTGAAAATCATGAGGACTGAATAGCTTGTCCTCCTGACAAAATGGGGACTCAGAGTCAGATTTCATTTGATTCAAATGTATGTATGTATGTATATACATACAAGATTAAGCACTGCTGCTGCTTCTGCTAAGTCGCTTCAGTCGTGTCCGACTCTGTGTGACCCCATAGACGGCAGCCCACCAGGCTCCCCGATCCCTGGGATTCTCCAGGCAAGAACACTGGAGTGGGTTGCCGTTTCCTTCTCCAATGCATGAAAGTGAAAAGTGAAAGTGAAGTCGCTCAGTCATGTCCTACCCTCAGCGACTCCATGGACTGCAGCCCACCAGGCTCCTCCGTCCATGGGGTTTTCCAGGCAAGGGTACTGGAGTGGGGTGCCATTGCTTTCTCCAGATTAAGCACTAAATACATATAANAAGTGAAGTCGCTCAGTCATGTCCTACCCTCAGCGACTCCATGGACTGCAGCCCACCAGGCTCCTCCGTCCATGGGGTTTTCCAGGCAAGGGTACTGGAGTGGGGTGCCATTGCTTTCTCCAGATTAAGCACTAAATACATATAAATAAAGACTGTGGAAAATATATGCACATATATATATTTGTTCACAAGAATGGAATTATTTAATATACAACATTTGCACTTATTTTTTTCAATTTGCAATATATTTTGCATCCTTTTCATAGTAATAATATCAGTCAGTTCACTTCAGTCGCTCAGTTGTGTGTGACTCTTTGCAACCCCATGGACAGTAGCACACCAGGCCTCCTTGTCCATCACCAACTACTGGAGTTTACTCAAACTCATGCCCATTGAATTGTACAGAAGAACTGTACAAAAATATCTTCATGACCCAGATAATCCGATGGTATAATCACTCACCTAGAGCCAGACATCCTGGAATGTGAGGTCAAGTGGGCCTTAGAAAACAGTACTACGAACAAAGCTAGTGGAGGTGATGGAATTCCAGTTGAGCTGTTTCAAATCATGAAAGATGATGCTGTGAAAGTGCTGCACTCAATATGCCAGCAAATTTGGAAAACTCAGCAGTGGCTACAGGACTGGAAAAGGTCAGTTTTCATTCCAATACCAAAGAAAGGCAATGCCAAAGAATGCTCAAACTATCGCACAATTGCACTCATCTCACATGCTAGTAAGGTAATGCTCAAAATTCTCCAAGCGAGGCTTCAGCAATACGTGAACCATGAACATCCTGATGTTCAAGCTGGTTTTAGAAAAGGCGAGGAATCAGAAATCAAACTGCCAACATTCGCTGGATCATTGGAGAAGGCAATGGCAACCCACTCTAGTACTCTTGCCTGGAAAATCCCATGGATGGAGGAGCCTGGTAGGCTGCAGTCCATGGGGTCGCTAAGTTGGACACAACTGAGTGACTTCACTTTCACTTTTCGCTTTCATGCATTGGAGAAGGAAACGGCAACCCACTCCATTGTTCTTGCCTGGAGAATCCCAGGGA